>VYZU01047043.1:0-35983 GCA_013401355.1 Ceyx cyanopectus
AGTCTTTGCCTGGATGTTGTCTTCACTACAAGGTGATAGTTGAATAACAATAATAATAATAATAATAATCATATCATTATTGTTGTTGTTATTATTTCTTTTGAGGTAGAGGATACTATATGGAGCTGATGGATTTAGTCTCTGCACTGTAAGTGAACTATTAACCTGGACTGCATGGAAACACTACACCAAAAAGCCACACATTTGTTCAGCTGGTTCTGGCCCTTTGTACAGCCAGAGCAGGGCAGTTCCAGAAGAAGAGACAGAGCAGAGGGTCACAGAGGGCACCCTCCCCTCTGCTCCCCAGCCTGACCTGAGCAGCAGAGCGGGGCCAGCCTGTTCCTGCACAGCACGGGGCAGTGGGGGGCTCAGCATTTCACAGATCACAGAATCACAGAATCACAGATATTAGGGGCTGGAAGGGAGCTAGAAGATCATCTAGTCCAACCCCCCTGCCAGAGCAGGATCACCTAGACCAAGTCACCCAGGAACAGATCCAGGCAGGTCTTAAGTGTCTCCAGAGCAGGAGACTCCACAACCCCCCTGGGCAGCCCCTGCCAGGCTCTGCCACCCTCACTGGGAACAAGTTCTTTCTTGTGTTGACCTTAAACCTCTTGTGCTCCAACTTGCACCCATTGCCTCTCGTCCTGTCATTGGATGACAGTGAGAAAAGTCTGGCTCCATCCTCTCTACACTCACCCTTAACATATTTATAAACATTAATGAGGTCCCCCCTCAGTCTCCTCTTTTCCAGGGTAAAGAGCCCCAGCTCTCTCAGCCTCTCCTCAGCAGGGAGATGCTCCACTCCCCTAATCATCTTGGTGGCCCTGCAGTGGACTCTCTCCAGCAAATCTCTATCTTTTCTGAACTGGGGTGTCCAAAACTGGACACAGTACTCGAGGTGGGGTCTCACCAGTGCAGAGTAGAGGGGGAGGAGAACCTCTCTTGACCTACTGGCCACACTTCTCCTAATGCATCCCAGGATGCNCAGATTCCTTTGCACCACTCCTGAGGCTTCTGCACTGTCAGTGATGAGCTGTTCTGGGTGAGGAGGATGTCTGATGTCTCAGCAGTCAATGCACAGTGGTGCATTCCCCCCCACTCTCCATCTGAATCCAAAGGACTCAGAGCTTTGCTCCTCACCCCAGAAATCTTGCTTAGCATGAGCCCTCCACCTGCCTTCTCTTAACCATGTGGAGAAATGACTGCTAGGAATCCCAATGTGTTTTATTGTTATTAATAAAGTTCACAATTCTGTTAAATACTACTCCTTTCTGGGATCCTCACCCTAACTTGAGCATAATAACAAGGAAAAAAGATTTCTGTCACGTTATTAAAAGTTCTGTTGCAACAGCACAGGAGGCTCTGGTAGCATAATGCCATGTTGGCATCTGTCCACTATGGGGATTTTTTGCATAATTTTATTTTTTTTTAAGTCAATGTATTGCAAAACAGTTGCTTTCTGTAATATCACAGATTTATCCGGAGTTTACAATGTAATCATTGCTCCTTGCTATTGGAAAAGATTTATTTAGCTATTTTTGGCCTTCATTCCAAAAGGCTGCATGCCAAATCATTACAGTGTATCTGGTGTTCTGTTGTCAGAAAATATGATCTAGCATTAAGATACTACTCTGAGACTCTAAAAGCCAGAGAAAATGATTGTGGTAAGTCAAAACCTCATAAATACTTTATAAAATTGTTTTTATGTCCGTCCTCATGTGTGACAAAAAAAGTACCAGTTTACATGCAACAAGAATATGGAAGTTTTGAGGCTTCATTTCCTATAATGTCTGAGATTTGAAATGTTATTAAAATCCATCCCATATAGAAGCAAAAGTCGTGTGGTAGTTGTCACATTATATTTTCTACTACTACTGCTTTTTAATAAACCAAAAGGCAGCAAACTGCTTTTCCTAGACTTAACTCCAAATGATGTTTTGGGGTTTTTTTCTCTTTCAAAAAAGCATTGGGACTCTAAGAAACATGCTCTGAAGACGAGGCCACAACCAAGCAAGCAATACACCCAGGCAGTGCTCAGTGTGGGTAAAGAAAAGCACATGCCACAGACAGGAGCAGCTGGCCCCACATTTTGGCCTCAACACACTATGTGAAATTGAACATATGTGTGGACTATGTTTGATTCCCATCAGATGCTTCTAAAACACCTCACTAGGTAAGAAAGCTGCTCTTCTGTCTTCCAAACTGCTTACGCCAATAACTTCTTATTCCTCCACCAAAAAAAATGCAGAGTAATTTTCCTGTGTAGCACATCAGTGTGACAGAGAGCAGTGCTTGCCAGAAGCCTGGAGATGGCACTGTGTCTGGGATGGATATTCAAGTGTCCAGAGGCTGGGGAAGCAACAGGCAGAATAAAAAACTCCAGCAAAAATCATGTCCGGATTTTACTCTGTAAATACTCAGTTTTGGAGAATCAGAAATCTATGAATAATTTAACTTCTGTACAATGAGCCACGGGCCTGGGTGTGTGCTACCTCACATCACACTGCATACAAACCCAGCAGCTGAGCAGAGCAAGGTGGAGAGGTGATCTTTGCAGAGAGGAAACCACAGGGGCCAGGAGGGTTTAGAAGAGAGGCAGAGCTTGGAGGCAGCACTCAGTTGCCTGACTCAGTTGCCTCTCAGCAGTTGAGACCGTGGCCATGTTCCAAAGGAGGACAGAATTTATTTAATCCCTGTTATGCATCGTTGGTGGAAGAAACTGAAGGCAGTGAAATCCTGCCAGATTTGCCCAGCTGAGTGGTTTATTTTTGGGGTTTTTTTGCTAGTAAGGAAGGAAACTGATCTATATGTTTTGAGGTAACTAATAAAGTTATTGGCCTGGCTCAAAGGCAAGAGATTTTCATCAAAGAAGTGTTGATCACTCTGAATATCAGGAAGGGCTATCAGATATTTGGAGTCTTTTATCAACTTTGAAATGCTGACTGTCATCTGGACCTATTTCTGGTCAGAGCAGAGAGGACATCTCACCAAGAATCCTAAAGGTAATCTGGAGAGCACCATATATGTGTCTGTTTGTAACCTCCTCACATGTTCTAATGCATCCTAATCCCATCATATCAATGTGCTTTTTTATTATTGTGGAATAAGAACTCTGCATTTGGACACTGGCTTCAACAGCCCTTAAGTGCCCTCATATTTTGATGGTAAGGCTGAAAAAAAAACTCACTAGGAGAAGAAGAAGAAAAACATTCAATACATGTGAAAAAATATTATATTAAATAAATATGTAAGCAAAGCCTTTAATAATTAGAGCCTAAAATAATTCAGGTTATCTGTGTTCCAGAGGAACTTCTGCAATTAAGAAATATTGGACGTGCCCCACAAAGCTACATAAAAATAAATCTCCCTGAAGCTTATCTGCTTGTGTTGATTTCAACTTTTGTAATTGCTTGTAGTTTTGTAATATTGCATTTAAATCAAAATAGAAACAAGATGACAACAATCATCAAAGCATTTCATTCTGGAAATGGGGAAGCAAAAACATGCAGCAGCAGCAGCAAAGCCCCTTTACCTCCCTTGCCACCAAAGGAAATCTTTGGAATGAGCAGATATCACCATAAAATATCTGTACCAGCTCTGGTACAACCAAAATTTGTTGGAACACTGGTATCTTCTGCTGATGAAGGGAAAAACTGATTTTAGTTGTTAGTTATCACTGAGTATTTCATAGAAGGCCTGGATATACACAATGAAGAAAATACGGAAAAATAACATTTTCAATTAACTCTGATAATTTTCAGTTGGCAATATTTGTACCACTTCTACACATTTATGCAAGATAACATAGGATTATGATGGTGATGCTTGGAAATACTTTGTTTTGGCCATTCTTTATTTTTAACGTTAGAAAAAAAGCAGAAACATCCTTCCAAACACAATGCACTCAATCCAGGAGAAAAATGAGTATTACATGGTAGGTGGTCTTCCCACTGACTCACTATCAATGCCTGCACCATCTGGGTTTTCCCTGGAGGCCTCCTGTCCAAGAACTGACAAGACCCAACCTCACTGAATTTATGAGACAAGATCATGGACACTGATGATCTGAATGCAGGAATGAACCATTTGTGAGGTTTATAAAAGCTGTATGGAACAACCAATGTATAAATAGGTTTTTAGGGCCATTATAACACCTTTCTGGTGATGTGTCAGTGAATTTTCATGGCCTGCTCAGTCTACACACTATTTTCCTGCAAAAAAATACCCAGTAATGAAAATAAGATTTCTTTTCTGTTAGAAAAAAATACAAAACCACTATTTACTATAACCACTATTTACTACACATGGATTATGTTTTAAAACTGCAGTCAATGCCCTTCTTTTTTCTGCTACAGAACATCCAAAAGTGGTAGTCAAGTGGTAGCATACTCACCTATAAACATTGAGTTAAAGAATAAAACAGAGTTTATGCAGCAATTAAACAACATTTTGAATCCACTTTTTTTTTTATTAAGTAACTAAACTTCTAACTTCAATTTAATTACGTCTTGTTTACAGTTTCACAAATAAATATGTCTATCCTAGTTTAAAGGGATCTAAAGAATAAAACTGTATTTTTTGGGCCCTGAAACAATATTAAGAAGAACCTAAATTACAAACAGAAGTCTATAGGTATGAAGAAATAGAAATGACTACTGAGAGCTTTTCAAATTTCTGAACAGTGCAGCTGAGTCACCAATATCCCATACAACTCAGAGGAAATGGATATATCTAATGATAGTTAATTCTCACCAATATTGCAGATTAGAAAGTAGTAGATAATCAAGTTCAGAAGATCATATTCAGTTTTAATACAAACTGAGATGAATTACAAGCCACTGTGGTTCTGAGCTCCTACTCACTCATCATTTTTCCATGGTACAGGAGGTTTTTCTTCCTACCCTTTTAAACCTTTTTCAACTTGGCAACTTTCCCAAAGAAGTCTTTTTCTACCAAGCTTAATATTATTCACTTTGTGTTTTCTCAATTTTTCATATTACACCCCTTTTTTTTTTTTNTGAATTACAAGCCACTGTGGTTCTGAGCTCCTACTCACTCATCATTTTTCCATGGTACAGGAGGTTTTTCTTCCTACCCTTTTAAACCTTTTTCAACTTGGCAACTTTCCCAAAGAAGTCTTTTTCTACCAAGCTTAATATTATTCACTTTGTGTTTTCTCAATTTTTCATATTACACCCCTTTTTTTTTTTTNAATACATGTGAAAAAATATTATATTAAATAAATATGTAAGCAAAGCCTTTAATAATTAGAGCCTAAAATAATTCAGGTTATCTGTGTTCCAGAGGAACTTCTGCAATTAAGAAATATTGGACGTGCCCCACAAAGCTACATAAAAATAAATCTCCCTGAAGCTTATCTGCTTGTGTTGATTTCAACTTTTGTAATTGCTTGTAGTTTTGTAATATTGCATTTAAATCAAAATAGAAACAAGATGACAACAATCATCAAAGCATTTCATTCTGGAAATGGGGAAGCAAAAACATGCAGCAGCAGCAGCAAAGCCCCTTTTCCTCCCTTGCCACCAAAGGAAATCTTTGGAATGAGCAGATATCACCATAAAATATCTGTACCAGCTCTGGTACAACCAAAATTTGTTGGAACACTGGTATCTTCTGCTGATGAAGGGAAAAACTGATTTTAGTTGTTAGTTATCACTGAGTATTTCATAGAAGGCCTGGATATACACAATGAAGAAAATACGGAAAAATAACATTTTCAATTAACTCTGATAATTTTCAGTTGGCAATATTTGTACCACTTCTACACATTTATGCAAGATAACATAGGATTATGATGGTGATGCTTGGAAATACTTTGTTTTGGCCATTCTTTATTTTTAACGTTAGAAAAAAAGCAGAAACATCCTTCCAAACACAATGCACTCAATCCAGGAGAAAAATGAGTATTACATGGTAGGTGGTCTTCCCACTGACTCACTATCAATGCCTGCACCATCTGGGTTTTCCCTGGAGGCCTCCTGTCCAAGAACTGACAAGACCCAACCTCACTGAATTTATGAGACAAGATCATGGACACTGATGATCTGAATGCAGGAATGAACCATTTGTGAGGTTTATAAAAGCTGTATGGAACAACCAATGTATAAATAGGTTTTTAGGGCCATTATAACACCTTTCTGGTGATGTGTCAGTGAATTTTCATGGCCTGCTCAGTCTACACACTATTTTCCTGCAAAAAAATACCCAGTAATGAAAATAAGATTTCTTTTCTGTTAGAAAAAAATACAAAACCACTATTTACTATAACCACTATTTACTACACATGGATTATGTTTTAAAACTGCAGTCAATGCCCTTCTTTTTTCTGCTACAGAACATCCAAAAGTGGTAGTCAAGTGGTAGCATACTCACCTATAAACATTGAGTTAAAGAATAAAACAGAGTTTATGCAGCAATTAAACAACATTTTGAATCCACTTTTTTTTTTATTAAGTAACTAAACTTCTAACTTCAATTTAATTACGTCTTGTTTACAGTTTCACAAATAAATATGTCTATCCTAGTTTAAAGGGATCTAAAGAATAAAACTGTATTTTTTGGGCCCTGAAACAATATTAAGAAGAACCTAAATTACAAACAGAAGTCTATAGGTATGAAGAAATAGAAATGACTACTGAGAGCTTTTCAAATTTCTGAACAGTGCAGCTGAGTCACCAATATCCCATACAACTCAGAGGAAATGGATATATCTAATGATAGTTAATTCTCACCAATATTGCAGATTAGAAAGTAGTAGATAATCAAGTTCAGAAGATCATATTCAGTTTTAATACAAACTGAGATGAATTACAAGCCACTGTGGTTCTGAGCTCCTACTCACTCATCATTTTTCCATGGTACAGGAGGTTTTTCTTCCTACCCTTTTAAACCTTTTTCAACTTGGCAACTTTCCCAAAGAAGTCTTTTTCTACCAAGCTTAATATTATTCACTTTGTGTTTTCTCAATTTTTCATATTACACCCCTTTTTTTTTTTTTCTTTAATAAAAAAATCCACTATGAAGGCTTTCACAGTTGCCTAAAATATACAATAAAGGGACAAGACATGAAACTTTGCAGCCAAAGTCCAGCAAAAATGGCCAAGTTTTCACTTAATTTCCTCTTAAAATCAGCAATACATCTGTTTTTTTTTTTAAACAAAGACACAGGATAAAGACTTCGGGCACCAAACCTTGGAGCAGTAGCTCTGCATGGACAGCACAAACTGTAGCATCTACAGTTTTGTGGTGAGAAGACTGAAGACTGGAGCTAAGAACTGGGCACCTCCTGGGCAGCTGCTCTTAGGTCTGCCTTCCTGGAAGCATTGGACCATTCTCCATGGGTTCCTGACAGTGGGTAAGGGGAAGGCTGTGGATGGTGATTGTTTGGACTTTAGTAAAGCCTTTGACACCTTTTCCCACAGCATTCTTCTGAACAAACTGGCTGCTCATGGCTTGGACAGGTGTACTTTTCACTGGAGAAAACGCTGTCTGCATGGTTGAAGAATGGTGGAGCTAAATTCAGTTGGTGGATGGCCACACGTGTAATTGGGGCCACTTTTGCTCAGTATCTCTATCAACAATGTAGACAAGGGCAATGATCATAGATCAGAGAATCATAGATCATAGATATTAGGGGTTGGAAGGGAGCTAGAAGATCATCTAGTCCAACCCCCCTGCCTGAGCAGGGGCACCTAGACCAAGTCGCCCAGGAACAGATCCAGGCGGGTCTTGAGTGTCTCCAGAGCAGGAGACTCCACAACCTCCCTGGGCAGCCTGTTCCAGAGTATCTTGTATTTTAAGCTGAATTTATAGAACTAAAATCCATCTTTAAAATATTTTCTCTTTGTGTTCATACAGAGAGAAGATAAACAGGTAAGAACTCCAACTGAAGTTACATCTTCTTGCATAGGTACCACGATCTGCATTAATGAAAAGTTATTGGGATAGAAAGCAAACCTCTGCTTCCCTCAGGTATTTTCTTTAGCTAAGAATAATCAAATGGAAATAGCCTAGCCATTTTGAAGCCAATGAGACTTGCAAACACATTGAAATTTAACCATATGTTTTCAGGAAGAGATGGGAGCAGAAAGGATGCTGACATCCAGAGAGAAAGGCAATCAATAAATCAATTTCATTTGCAGGTACACAAGTAAGGAAAGAGCAATTTGAAAAACACAGAGTTGTTTTAAGGTGTGAGTCAATTGCAGCTCCCATTACAGTATGGGTATCAGAGCTATGCTGCAGAGAGAGCTGCATTATTTAAATGCATATTCCTTCCTTTTGCTTCAGTCCCCGACCAGTTCAGACATATGGTTTGCAGAATGTCTGTAACTGTCTCATTTTTGGCACTTCAAGCACAGGAAGCAATATGTTATTTGTATATTCTGGTAGGGACTAATACAATGCAAAGCCCACTGAAGCAGTTCAACTTTGGATCATACCATTCAATTCTCTCCTGACCAGTCTGCATTGTTTCCTGAAAAGGCATTGCTTAGATTTTTTGGTAAAGGTAGTTTGACAGCTGCTCTACTAGTTATTATTAAAATTTTTTCTGCATTTCCACTGCTTCTGTGTTAGGCTCCAGACCTGGTCTCAGTGAAGACAACTGGAATCTTTCCATTGCTCCATGACAAATGGTTTAGATTGGAAACCAAGTCTGCCCTCTGGGATGAGAAGCCCATTGCATGACTTCCAACCAGAGAGGCTCCAGTGTGCATGAGGACTCCTGGCTATGCCACCACGCCCTAGTTTCTCAGTGCTTGTAGGAAAGCCTCAGATTTGCTGTGTCAGCATGTTAGGTAGCACAGAATCACAGAATCACAGAATCACAGAAATTAGGGGCTGGAAGGGACCTAGAAGATCATCTAGTCCAACCCCCCTGCAAAGACTCTGATTCACTGTCAACAAAGTTTATGTGCCATTTCTAATTACATTCTGTTCTAATATGGCTTAAATTACTGTCATTTAATCACAATTTTATTTTTACTCTCTTTACTTCTCAGTAAAGTTGCCTTCTAAAAATGATGAGATCACAGAGAATACAATACTAAGTATTAAAACTCACTCCTTTTAAGCAGTGCACATGGTCATTCATTTTCCCTTTATAAAAGGACACTTCTTTTCAGTTCTGTCTTCCAAGATCTGCAGTAAGGCCTTTTCTTTTAGGAAGAAAACAGGTTAATAAATAATACAAAGTCTGAGGTTTATTGGCCTTTTTTGTCATTCACCTCCAGTGGGAATTATAGCAAGGAACAGTTGCCCTTGTTAACCTGCAAACATTTTTCACTCAGTTAGGTCATTGCCTCTGGCTCAAGGGTCCAATTTTCCTTTCATTCATTAAGCACATTGGGAAGCAGAGTTCCTAACCCTTTCCAGTCTAAATGTGGAACAATCACATCCCCTCACAATCAAGTGCCAATGTGCTGGGACCTTTACGTTTCACTGTGATCTCTCACTGACGCAAGTTTTTAACAATTGAAGGATATTAAGTCAAAAAGTTGTTTTCTAATTGGAGGAGCTCTGGGGATTTCAAATAATGAACTCTTATAAACTGGAAGCTGGTACATGTGCCTTTCCAATTATTTTTGTTTAGAATCAGGCAAGAGGGCACTGCTAATCTCAGAAAGCAGATTCCAGAAGTTGTGCTAGAAATTAGGGCCACGAAGCACAGGAGTTGAGCACAAACCATTATTGCTTTGGGAGGAGAAATGACACAGTCTCACATGTAATTTCACCCGGTGGTGTAATAGCTAAAGAACAATGTAATTTCATTTTTCAGAAGTGTATTTGGTATAGCTAAAGTCACTTAGTCCTTTTGGAGTATTCATAAAGAAAGGAGAACAACAAAAGGCTTTGCTACAGAGTCTCTGGATGCAGAGGTGGATGAATGCTGGATGCAGGCTGGTAATTAAGAGCTAAATATTTGAGTTCCATATAAGTAGTCTTCTCTATCCACATCACTGGCTGTGCCACAATATAATAAAAATCTTATCTCTGTAATAAGTTAGAAGCAGTGGTTAAAAAGGGCCAACTCTGTAAGATAAGCATAAAAATCACTAATTCTTTACAGCAGAATAATTGGAGATTTTATGGAGTACTTTTAGGTGGGAATGAAAGTGAAACCTTTGTAAATTGATTAAAAAAGGCTTTGGGATGTGGCAAAGGGGAAGACATCTGAGTGAAAGAAATGTGGAATAGGGAAAGAAGAGCTTGAGTTTCACATCTTCATCTGATTTCTAGTCCTCTTAAGTGGTCAGGAAAAAGTACAGGAAGGATTTCTCAGAAGTTGTGTTTAATTATTTCATGGCACAGTGTGGAGGGGTAAACTGGAAAAGAAATGCAGTTAGGACCTGAGATAAACACAGTCTGAACCAGATTCTTGGCAACGAAGGCTGAAGGGAAAGGGATGAGGACTGAAGATTCAGCACAGGGAAACAATACCCAAGGGTCTGGATGTGTGGGATGCATGTCAATAGCAACCCAGTTGCAGTTGGAGGAACAGAAATGTTGACATTAACATGGACTTTAACAGAAAAAAAGAAGTCTTGATGGTCAGGGGTTGGCAGAAGAAAAGCTGCTGTGGATTTCCATCTTGAAGATACTGAGCTTATTGTGGTCTGGATAAAGATTCCCAGAAAAGTTAGCAGTGGAAGTAGGATATTGTTCAGTGGGGAGAGATGCGAAGGGAAATTTGGGAATTACGTCTTGGCCAATTGTTGAAGAAATTGGAATTCAGTCAAATTTTCAGGGAGGTTCCTGAAGAGAGGGAAAAACAAAACTGGTGCTTTTCAAAAACAGGCACATCCAGCTTCCTTGTACAATTTAATGTGTCAAATGTCAGCATTTTGTTATTTCCACGAAAGGAGGGAAGAAACATGTTTTGTTTGAACCATACAACTGCCTACATGCAGACAGCAGCAGTGAAGGGTTCAGACAGAAATGTGCAGATTAATATTTTTGGGTCTTTCCTGATAAGTTACCAGTGCAGGAGGAGAGTTTAGGACTTTCTTAGACTATCAGAGGCTCAGAACTAAGTTAGGCAGGAGACTGGTCAGCAAGATATGAAGTCCTCAAAACTGACAAGCAATTTTTCATTTCAGTTTGGATTTATCACAATTAAATTCTTATTTATATGCATAAGTAGATTTAATTATATATGCAGAGAAAGATGGAGAGAGACCCACATCAGTATAGTTATAGAGATCCAATCCCACCTGTCCATGCTGTGCCAGATCCCAGCTGGATTCTGAGTTCTCCTTGCCAACTGTGTTTGCATCCAGCCCAGCAGAAGCATCCCCAGGCAAACAGAGACCCAGGAGGAGTTGGAGGATCCTCACTCCCTGTCCTAGAAGGTGGAGGGCAGGCAGACTTCCCTACAAGCTGGAGCTTCCTAAGTCTTCCAGCTACTACCAACTTCACAACTTCACTTTCCCCTTCCCCCCCTGTTGTTTTTTTTTTCTTAACCAAACATGAAAGACTTTTCCATACTGGAATGAAAACAAAGCTGCTCAGATTTGTGTGTGTGTGGCAGATTTATGCTGGAGGAATTCAACTGTCTCTCACATGGTGGCTGTTACAAGAGCCTGAGACATCAGATGTTCAAATGATTGCTCTGATGGAAAGAATAGTTCTCTTTTATTCTCCATCTCTGGAGACACTTCAGACCCCCCTGGATCTGTTGCTGGGTGACTTGGTCTAGATGCCCCTGCTCGGGCAGGGGGGTTGGACTAGATGATCTTCTAGGGCCCTTCCAGCCCCTAATATCTGTGATTCTGTGATTCTGTAATAGTTCTTCATCCACACAACACAAAAAGCTGAGTGGGACCTACCTCCTTTCTCCAACCTAGACCTCAGATATTTTTCTATTACCCTCAAAAGCAACTGACCCAACCTGATAGAGTTCTAAAAGCTTCCATAGTTATAAAAGGCTGTACTCTGTGAAAACTACAGTGCAGTGAAGCTCTTGTGACTCCTCAGAGCTATCTGGAGTGTTGGAAAGACACCGTGAGGCTAGTGCCATTTTCTAAAGTGCTCCTTCTGAGCCTGGGCTTCATTTAAAGCTGTCTGAAGACAAGCATGTTAGTAAGAGAATGTCTAGATTTAGCTCTGCAAGAATAAAATTAAATGTAGAAATACCCAAATACTCTGTGAAATGGGATTGCTGCTTTCTGCCCAGCTCTAGTAATAGCTACAGGTGTTAGTGGCAGCTAGAGGATGAGCAGAATGACAGAGAAACAGTGATGTTATTGTCAGCCCTCAGCCCCAAACCTGCAATGCTGCTGCTGCAGATGACACTGTTTTCCATGCCAGCAGTTACTATAAATTTACTGCAAGTCTGAGGCTACTTGGTGGTGTTCCTAAAAGCCCAGCTTCTGGAATCTTGCAAAGACATGTGAATTTAAGTGCAATTTTCCCGTTTAAAAGAGATTTAGGTTTGTATTGGCTGTAGGGAAAAGTTTAAATTATGAGTCAAAATGCTCAATCATCGCAGAGCAGATTGAAAGACCCTTCAGGTTTTTAAAGTTCATGAATTTTAAAGCAGTTTGATGAATGTCTGGAGCCCAATTCATAATATTAGAGTGCTCAGGTTTGGCAATACTTTATTTTTTCTTTGCCCACACAAACTGATGCAAACAAGTAATAAAAACAAAAAAAAAAAAAAGGCTGAATACATCTAGTTAAAAAGTTCTGCCAAACCTTTGTTTGCTGACAAGAGAAGCACTTTGGAAAAGCCTGAAAAGCACTAAAAATCTGTCAGCTTTAAAAAAAATAAAAATAAAAAAAATCCAAGTTGCACCTCTGTATTCCAGGCCACACAGAGAGAAATAATTTCTGAAATGGAGGTTACATGGGAAAGAATGTCTTCATATACATTTCTTAAAGCACTGAAATCCAAAAGCAGTGGACTTCTGGAGTAAATGGTGGAAGACAAACTTTATTTCTTTGAGTGTACATGGTATGAACTACACATTGTACTGGTCTGTTCAGGAAGAAACACTTGTAGGTTAACTTCTTGATCGCATTGAGAAATTATTTAAGAAACACTGTAAAAGCTGTTTACACTTTCCATGTCTTATACATAAATATTTGTTTATGGAGCAACCGTGTGGTGCTTTGCCTTTGTCAGCAACTGGAAATTGTTCCCAGCAATAACATTCAGGGTTATAAATGCCATAACCCCTATCTGACTCCATGCAGTACTTTCCAAGAAACTGCAAAGTGAGAACTCTGGCATGGGCTTCAAGGAAAACTTCTGCTGAGATACACAAAAGTGTTCAGTGAGAAACTTAAGTGTTTTCCATGCTCCCCATTTCCACAGCCATGCAGGGGACACTCTCTGGCTTTCCACAAAGGTGTGTTTGCAATGTCAGTCAGCCAGAAGTGTGGACCCCATCCTTAAAATCAGATTTAACCCCTAACATGCAATAATATATATAATCTCACATCATTCTTCTCTGTCATGCAGTTCAAACCTTTCCCTTCGCTGAGGCCCTGAGGCTCTGTAGGCACTACTGCCATGACTGACTAACCCTGAATTTTATCCTCCCCCTATATTTTCATGTTTGATTCTCAGTTCACTGAGTTTGAGTATTTAATTCCAATTAATACATGTCACCAGAAAGACTGAACTGTGTGCTGGAGACATGTCAGCAATCAGTTCAAAGATTTAAGGGTAAGCAGGAATGGAGCACAGTCAGAAAAATTCCTCTCATATTCCAGATAACAATATCTGGATACCCAAATATCTGGCCACAGCCTAACAGAGAGACCTAATGAATTAGCATTTTGGGTAGTTTTGTATCTAACTGGTATAGAGACACCCCATGGAGCAAGGTGACCTCAGGAAGGTGTTCTGGGCACAGTAAGACTCTGCCATCCTCCTTCAGTGAGCACAATTCCCAAATTCCAAAAGTTAGTCAAGAGAAATTAATGCAGTATTTGGCTCATTGTTAGCCTGCTATGCTTAGCAATCTCTAGCACAGAACAATACCCAGTGGGTTTTGTGGATTCAGCTTTCTACATATCTATTTATTTCCTTCATGCAGAAAAGGACAAAAAAAAGAAGAAAACAGTCAGGCATGGGAAAGTAAGTTCGGCAGGAAATAAGTCTGTATTCACATTTGTTATCCCAAAGAAAAGTACATTTGAAAAAAATATATATACATATTTTAAATGCTGAATATTTTAGCTTAATTTTAATTAGTATTTATTCAGAGTCCTATGGGAAAGAAGAATGAATGCTGTGTAACATATCTGATGTTGGAAAGCCCTGAATATCCTCAAACAGACTCTGATTAAAGTAGGAGCTGGGAACATGGGAACAAAAGGTCCCGTTCTCTATTTTTTAAGTGTAATCTAGGCAACAATTTTATAATAGTTAAGTAAAGCATGAGGGAATCTGTATCATTTAAGAATTCCTAGGAGAAGAATCCTGTGCAAAGAATTATGTTTAAGTCTGGAAGAGATGAACCACATTTACTTCAAGGGATTTTGTGTGTGGTCAGTATGCTTAAAGTCATCTTTTATACCAATTTTCTTGTAAGATTTTTCTAGTTCACATCTACAATCACAGTAGTAGTAGTCTGATGAAGTCCTCATAAATAAATTAAAAAGAAAATGATGGATTAAGTAAGTAGATATGAGACTAAAAGAAAAATAATCACAGCTGTTAGACTCACCTATATTTGTTATTACTTTATTAGTAGGTGGTTCTCAGTTCCTTATTAGTAGGTGCATCAAGTTCACAAATGACAAACAATTCCTGCTTTTTCTCTCCACCATAAAATTCCCCTAAACACCACTCTAGTGTCAGAAATCCCACCTGCTGGCCCCTGGCATCAAAGAAAAGGTGAAGCAATGCTTCAGAGTCACTGCCTCCCTATCTTATGAAGGTTTTCCTTGTAAAGAGTTGTCTTCAACAGTGTCACCCCTATTGCCAAACTCCTCCTGTTATTAAAACCTTACCTGCAACAGCACATGCCACATTCCTCTTAAGAATATTGCTGTTGTCCCTCAAAATCCCAGCTTAATTTATGCTGCAGCACGTGGGAGGGCTGTGGGTTGGAGAAGCAGTATCACACGGTGGAGATCGGGCTTGAATTTCCAGAATTCAGTCTGGTGTCTAAAGTCAGGTGCTGACAATGGACAAAACAGTCTCTGTTCTCTTTGCACAACACAAAGTGTGCAAAGGGATGAAATACTACGACCTGATCTAATAAAGCAGAGTGCTCTGCACACACATTGCAAACACATCGTTGTATTTGAGCAGACTACACCGTGGATTCTCTGATATATCACTATATATATCTGAAAAGAAAAACAGCTCCAGTGAGGACCTGCTTTATTAACCCATGGCAGTNTAACCCCTATCTGACTCCATGCAGTACTTTCCAAGAAACTGCAAAGTGAGAACTCTGGCATGGGCTTCAAGGAAAACTTCTGCTGAGATACACAAAAGTGTTCAGTGAGAAACTTAAGTGTTTTCCATGCTCCCCATTTCCACAGCCATGCAGGGGACACTCTCTGGCTTTCCACAAAGGTGTGTTTGCAATGTCAGTCAGCCAGAAGTGTGGACCCCATCCTTAAAATCAGATTTAACCCCTAACATGCAATAATATATATAATCTCACATCATTCTTCTCTGTCATGCAGTTCAAACCTTTCCCTTCGCTGAGGCCCTGAGGCTCTGTAGGCACTACTGCCATGACTGACTAACCCTGAATTTTATCCTCCCCCTATATTTTCATGTTTGATTCTCAGTTCACTGAGTTTGAGTATTTAATTCCAATTAATACATGTCACCAGAAAGACTGAACTGTGTGCTGGAGACATGTCAGCAATCAGTTCAAAGATTTAAGGGTAAGCAGGAATGGAGCACAGTCAGAAAAATTCCTCTCATATTCCAGATAACAATATCTGGATACCCAAATATCTGGCCACAGCCTAACAGAGAGACCTAATGAATTAGCATTTTGGGTAGTTTTGTATCTAACTGGTATAGAGACACCCCATGGAGCAAGGTGACCTCAGGAAGGTGTTCTGGGCACAGTAAGACTCTGCCATCCTCCTTCAGTGAGCACAATTCCCAAATTCCAAAAGTTAGTCAAGAGAAATTAATGCAGTATTTGGCTCATTGTTAGCCTGCTATGCTTAGCAATCTCTAGCACAGAACAATACCCAGTGGGTTTTGTGGATTCAGCTTTCTACATATCTATTTATTTCCTTCATGCAGAAAAGGACAAAAAAAAGAAGAAAACAGTCAGGCATGGGAAAGTAAGTTCGGCAGGAAATAAGTCTGTATTCACATTTGTTATCCCAAAGAAAAGTACATTTGAAAAAAATATATATACATATTTTAAATGCTGAATATTTTAGCTTAATTTTAATTAGTATTTATTCAGAGTCCTATGGGAAAGAAGAATGAATGCTGTGTAACATATCTGATGTTGGAAAGCCCTGAATATCCTCAAACAGACTCTGATTAAAGTAGGAGCTGGGAACATGGGAACAAAAGGTCCCGTTCTCTATTTTTTAAGTGTAATCTAGGCAACAATTTTATAATAGTTAAGTAAAGCATGAGGGAATCTGTATCATTTAAGAATTCCTAGGAGAAGAATCCTGTGCAAAGAATTATGTTTAAGTCTGGAAGAGATGAACCACATTTACTTCAAGGGATTTTGTGTGTGGTCAGTATGCTTAAAGTCATCTTTTATACCAATTTTCTTGTAAGATTTTTCTAGTTCACATCTACAATCACAGTAGTAGTAGTCTGATGAAGTCCTCATAAATAAATTAAAAAGAAAATGATGGATTAAGTAAGTAGATATGAGACTAAAAGAAAAATAATCACAGCTGTTAGACTCACCTATATTTGTTATTACTTTATTAGTAGGTGGTTCTCAGTTCCTTATTAGTAGGTGCATCAAGTTCACAAATGACAAACAATTCCTGCTTTTTCTCTCCACCATAAAATTCCCCTAAACACCACTCTAGTGTCAGAAATCCCACCTGCTGGCCCCTGGCATCAAAGAAAAGGTGAAGCAATGCTTCAGAGTCACTGCCTCCCTATCTTATGAAGGTTTTCCTTGTAAAGAGTTGTCTTCAACAGTGTCACCCCTATTGCCAAACTCCTCCTGTTATTAAAACCTTACCTGCAACAGCACATGCCACATTCCTCTTAAGAATATTGCTGTTGTCCCTCAAAATCCCAGCTTAATTTATGCTGCAGCACGTGGGAGGGCTGTGGGTTGGAGAAGCAGTATCACACGGTGGAGATCGGGCTTGAATTTCCAGAATTCAGTCTGGTGTCTAAAGTCACGTGCTGACAGTCTCATGGCTTTACCTTGGAAGCATCATGAACCTTGTTACAGTTTCAAGGCAGATGCAGCATGAATAGGAATTTCATTCATTAATTGTAATTATTGAAAACAATCAAGAGTGAGCCTTTAATATTTCAATTTTATTTCCATTTCAGTGTATGAACAGTATATCTCTACCTTCTATTAATTGTAAACTTAAGAAACTCCAAACTTCTTCCTTTCACTTTCTGAATTTTCCAGGACTGAAGTTCTTTCTCCTTGACCATTTCATGACTTTGGAAAAACAAATCTTGCAGCCCAGATGTTGGATCTCCACAGGCTTCCTTTTTGGCCGTGTGCACTGAGGTAGGTCCTGCCACTTCACACACCCCACAGTACTGCACTCTTCAGGCTGTGCTCATTGCTCTCTTCTGCCTTGGGAGATGTGGCCACAGACACCACTTCCCCTTCACCCTCACCATGAATTTATCCCCTTTAAAAGGGTTTACAGGGTCACTCTGATCCTCTTTGTTCTTGCTTGGTTTGTGCCCTTTGGCAGAAGAGAACAGTAGTGAATCTGTTCCTGTGGTCCATAACTTCGTAAGTTTTCCAGTTGTTGTGTTCAGACCAAACTGATTTTCTAGTGTTCAAACCAAAGCTCATCCAAGTAAATGGAAAAATTCCTAATTCCCTCCATTTCTGGGCCTCATAAACTTGGCTTTTTTCTCCAAAGCTTTGCGCTTTTTGTATAATTATTTATAACTTTGTACCATTTGGGAGGAGTTTTTATAACTTGCCCAAATGAAATATGAGGGTTTCACACCCCCTCTGCAGAGCTGGAAATGAGCTAGAGAACCCAGAGAATCTGTTGTGCTGAATAAAAGAAAATAAAACTAATGATCTGGAGTTCACGTTGGGTTTAGGCAGGCAGAGCAAAGCATCAGCTACTCTGCTTAGGAAATGCAGGGAGAAAAGCCAAACATCATAAAACATTTCCTTTCAAGGAAAATAGGTTTTGAAACAATGTAAATAAAGACATTACCAAAACCATGTTTTTCTTCTAGGGAAGGATCATTCAGGATGGAGGGGTTTTTTTTTTTCCATTTAGGAAACAAGTAAGCTGTGAAAAAAAAATCAAAATCTATCAGAAGCAAAACAAACTGGACAAGAATAGGAACAATCAAATGAGAATTTACCTTTATTTAGTTATTGTAGGAGCTGTCTGTGAAATATTTTGTGTTTTAAAGGTCTCATTTTCCAACAAAATATCAGTTTTGAGAAATTTCACCCTATGGTTCTTTACATGCTTGTGACAAAAGAAGGAAAAATATATATATATATATCAGATGCTAAAGCTAACCTTTATTTACAAAATTCACCCTAGGTTCAAATTAACTGCTTGGAAAAAATGCAACCTTGCTTAGAGATACACCTTCCTGCCTTCTTCCTGACTGAGCCCATGATAAAGGTATGAGTTGAGACTTGAATCCTGCAATACCCTGTGGCAGGCTGGATTGGTTTTCATTTACTGACATCTGTGTTGCACAGTTAGAACACAAGCTTTCAGGTCTGTGTATGCACAGTGTTATTTCATTTTCAGGATATATACTTTGCAACACCTTTCAGTCTCAAGTGAGTGGCTTTTAGCTGTTCCCTGCTGACTGGGAAAGCAAAAGGCAGTTCCCAGCCCATTCCTTGGCTACGGTCTCTTATCAAATCTGCAGTGGGCAGATCCCAGGGAGGAGAAATTAAGATGAGGAGAGAGGCTCTAATGCAGAACCTGGGCCATTAAATATCTACCTGGGCATTTGGGCACATCANCTCAAAATCCCAGCTTAATTTATGCTGCAGCACGTGGGAGGGCTGTGGGTTGGAGAAGCAGTATCACACGGTGGAGATCGGGCTTGAATTTCCAGAATTCAGTCTGGTGTCTAAAGTCAGGTGCTGACAATGGACAAAACAGTCTCTGTTCTCTTTGCACAACACAAAGTGTGCAAAGGGATGAAATACTACGACCTGATCTAATAAAGCAGAGTGCTCTGCACACACATTGCAAACACATCGTTGTATTTGAGCAGACTACACCGTGGATTCTCTGATATATCACTATATATATCTGAAAAGAAAAACAGCTCCAGTGAGGACCTGCTTTATTAACCCATGGCAGTGCTGACAAACTATTGCTAAAACACTCTGTTTGGTTCTAGACTAATGGCTTAGTTGGATTTTTTTTTTTCTATTATGGGTTTGTCAGTCAGAGGGTGGAACTGTGAAGTTAAAATTATTTCCTTAAACACTTTTAAGTTTTAATAATTTTTGGTGAGTAGGAAACTATTTGATACATATTTACATGAAAACTGACTTCAGCTTTGAAAACATAATTATCAGTCTACAGGCTTGTTCTCCAAACCCTTATCAGAGTGCAAGGGTAGAGATAGTGAGCTTGTTTTTTTTACTGCTCAAAATTAAGCTCTCCACCTAATTCTGGATAAGTGGGAGAGAATAATTTTGCAAATGCAATTTCCTTCAAGGAAGAAAAGAACTAAACCAGTTCTAAATCTCTTTTTATGTATGATCCACCAAACTCTAATTTTATTAACCATTATGGTGGCTGTCAGATATTTTCAGTGTTTTAGAGAAGATGAATCCTTCATTTACCCATCAGTACTGGGACCAGTGCTTCTTAACATCATCTGCAGTGCCATGGACAGTGAGACTGAAGCACCCTCAGCAGGTTTGATGATGACACCAAGCTCTGAGCTGAGCTGTACCAAAAAAATCATGTGGCCAGCAAGTCAAGGGAGGTGATTCTCCCCCTCTGCTCTCTTGAGACCTCCAGTGGAGTACTGTGCCCAGCTCTGGTGCCTTCATCATAACAAAGGCATGGTTCTGATGGAGCAGGTCCAGAGAAGGGCCATGGAGAGGGTCAGGGGGATGCAGCACCTTGCCTGTGAGGACAGGAGGAGAGAGTTGAGGTCATGAGACTAAAGAAGGCTCTGGGGAGACCTTATAGCTGCTTTCCAGTATTTAACAGGGGCCTACAGGAGACAAGGGAGGGACTCCCAGGGAGTGCAGTGCTAGGACACACAAGGGGTAACAGTTTCAAACTGAAAGAGGGGAGATTTAGATCAGATATTGAGAAGGATTTCTTTGCTGTGAAGGTCATGAGACACTGGAATGTGTTACCCAGAGAAGCTGTGGTTGCTCCATTCCTTGAAGAGTTCAGGGCCAAACTGGATGGAGCTCTGAGGAAGCTGCTCTAGAGGGAGGTGTCCCTGCACATGGCAGGAGAGCTGGAACTAGCTGAGCTTCAAGGCCCCTTCCAACCCAAACCCTTCTAGGACTCTGAACTCACTCCCCGTGAGCCTGCTAAGTGAACAGCAAAATCATCTTTACCCTGTCCTGGACGGGATGTTTCATTAACTCCAGCCTTCCACATATTTCCTGAAGCCACCTAGAATGCACAAAAACAAACCCACAAATGCCTACCTGTATTACCTTAAGGAGCAATTAAAATGTGAATTCACACAAACTGTAGATTCACCAGGTTTTCCAGTATCAGCTGCTTCAGCATTCCTCAAAAAATTTTTTTATTGCTTTGATTCAAATCATTCCAAGGGTCTGCCTTTTTCCTATCCTATTTCCCTTTCCACCAGCTGTTAGCTACCTTTGATCTGGGAACATAAGTTGATAGACTAGGTTGCTGTGTTCTTTTTCCTCTCTCCCAGTACCAGAGGGGTCAGCCATCCACATGCTCTTACTCTTTACATGCTCAAAGATAAATAGCCATCATTTCTGACAGTCTCTCCTTGTGTTNGGAAACATTTTCCCATTGATGTAACAATGCCCAGAATAAGGCTAAATTTAAGCTCCAACTCTAATGTCTGAGTACAGTTTAATACCCACTGTCAACTGTGACCACACATTTATACATGTGGGAAAAAAGGATGAATTTCAAACCTCAGTGTGACAATCTGACAACACTGTTCTTTGGGATCAATCAATCAATCAATCAATCACAACTGTCAAACACCTGAAGAGCAGGTGCATAGTTTCTGCTCTTTGGAGCTTTCCTGTCCTGATCATATGTACCTTTTTATTTCCTTGCTTTGTTAGGATAAAACTGAAGTTGCCCTTGCTTGGTCTTATCCAGTTGCCTTGTGTACAACATATTTATTTCTTGTCTTTTGTGTTTGCATAAGAATCTCGTAGCACTCAAGTACACACACTGAAAAATAAAGATTAATCACATAAACTGGAAACTCCAAAGAAAAGAATCAACTGAGCTGAAAATGTTTCAAGCCCTGCAAGGGTTTAAAAGGTTACAAACTGCAAGGACAAGGGTTTCTGGAAGCAGACTTATAAGTAAACAACCTCCCCATGACCTCATGCTCATATAAGGAGTGAAGAGGAGGAGATGGAGCCATTAGGCAGGAAGTTACAAGAAATCTGCTGAGCTGAAAGCAGAGAAAATATATGAAGGTCTGCAGTTGAATCTGAAGAGGAATCTCCAAGGACTAACTGGGGAGAAGCAACGACGTTACAACATTTTCCTGGCCTGTGAGCCTAAATTAAGAACTAAGAAAAGCCCAGAGCCAGATCACCAGGACTCACTGAAGCTTACTGTGTGCCAGAACATCCTCCAAGCTGAACAAGAGGGACCAGAGACAACAATGACCCTTTTTTACATAATCTTCCTTCAACAGGAGCTGGAAAGCAGCAAGACCTAGGGAATGACCTGAAGATGAGTCCACGAGTCTACTGAGCTGTCCACAGGAAGAAAACTCCCAGAGCAATGCACAGGAGGGCTGAGACAAAGGGGATTTGGATGGCTGTGTAGAGAGCTTCATCTCTCCTACCAGACAGGATACTCAGTGATGCTTGAAAGGAATCTCTGCAAACTGACCTTGGCATTTTTCTAGCATGAAAAAACATAGCAGGTAGCTGAGAAGCAGAGACAATACCACTTCAAAGAGCATCTGACCTTAATATCATGGCACCAGAAGCAACAGCTATAGAGAGAAATGACTGGACTGGCAATGTGTACCTAATTATACTCAACTGGAAAAGGGGGCCAAAGAGATACTGAGGAAATATGGTTGAGAAAGCACTGTGCTAAAGTCAAAAGGAAGCATGAGAGCCAGGTTAAGAAAGGAGTTAGAAATGAGTAAACTCCCTACCAGGGGGAAAAAAAAAAGAAAAAGCAAAAGCAAATATAAATATAAAACAAAATAAAACCAAACAAATAAACAAACAAAAAACCAAACAAACATATTGTTGCAAGGAACTAAAAGGTGTTTATTTTAGAGAAAAAGCAAAGAACCACAGAATGGAGATCCAGTAACAAATCCAGTAACCATTTTAGGATGTGAAGAGTCTCATGAGGTATGAACACATAACTAATTAATATAATTATATAAACTCAGCATCCTTAGAGCACTAGAATGTTTCCATATGGTAATCTGGACATGCAAGGGTATCTGTACTGCATTCTGCCTGGAGTAACTCACAGGTTCAAGTCATCTTTCCTTCAGTTTCAGACAAGTATCTAGAGGGGCTCATCCAAATTGCATGCAATGACATTCCCAAGCTGAGAAAAAACACTTTGCTGCATCTTCATGGAATTTAAACTTGTGGGGGAAAAAAAAAATATATTTGAAGTGACAGAGAACAATGTGGGATCATGCAGGCATTTCTCACCATGCACCTTGGCCCACTGACTTACAACTCTTCTCCTCCTCCCTGGTATTTCCACAGTGAGCAGAAAGGACAGGCAGTGGTCTCTAGGGGAGCCTGTTTCCTCCAACAGGGACATTAGGAAGGAGAGACTTCCAGACTGGCTGCTTCAGTTGAGTCCCCAAAGTCAGGCAGTGTGTCTTGAGTCATCCCCAAATGATCCCTTATCCCAGTGTTTCAAAAATTAAGGTAAAACAAGTCTTCAGGAGTCAACTCAATACAGAAATGAATTCCTCCAGCTCTACTCTGTATAGTGTAACTCTGAGGAAGGTTCCTATGCATACAGACTACATAAGGTCAGCATTTATGTCCTGCAAATGAGTCCCTTCAAATTTCTCCTGTGCTCTTGAATTGGTTTACAGAAATATTTGTTCCACATGAACATTTGCCTCACCACAGTTGTCCCAGCTTGTTATATATTTCTTTGTTCAAAGGCTTGGATTCTTATTTCACAGCAATTGTTAATATAAAATATAAATATAAAAGCTACAGGGTGTATGATGTATAATTGCTTCCTATTCTTGAACTGCCAGTTTCTCCCCCCACACATAGTCATGGCACTCATTTAATGAAGAGATAAAGAGAGAAATAATCTTCCCAAAATACTGTAGATGTCACTGGATTAAGTCAGTGAGACAGAAGGGTCTGTGTGAGGTAAGACTGGGAATAATAACCTCACAGAGATGAAGCTTGGGGAAGCTTCTGTAAGAGCAAGCTCAGCTAAGCTAATGAGGGTGAGCAGGTAGGAAGAGCAGCTAAAGGCAGTGCTGTGTGTGTGCACACATACACACCTCCTTGTTTATTGCAGACGAAGGAACAGAGTGATTTCAAAACTCTGAAACTCAAAATAAAAACGAGCTGAATTCATAACACATTATTTGTGTGGCAGGCTTTACTGCACAAGTCATATCTGCAATAATCTGGGGTCCAGATGGGTGGATAATGAGAGCCCACTGGCCTGTCCAGGACGAGGTTCCCAAGCCTCTGCTCACACATGCTGGCTCAGGGAGGCACATCAGAGCACAGGCTCAACACATCTATGGCTGAAGCAAGTGTGACCTCTGTAAATTCATCCCTCTGCAGCAGGTAGCACTGGGAAGACACAGCCTGCAGTGGCCTTTCTGACTGGGACATTATGAGGAAGGAAGTATTTCACTATTCCACTAAGAAAATAGTGATGCAGTTCACAAGAAAACTATAATCTGAACATCACTTCTCTGTGAATTAGCAATAGCTGGTGCTCAGCAGTCAAAACTACAGACAACAGCCAGAAAACAATGTACCAGTACTAGGGTACTTTAACCCCATTCATTTATTTTTTTTAAGTGCTGTCAGGCTGTTGGCTCTGCTACAAAAATGGTATGAGCTTGGGAAAGACATGTGAATTCAAGCCTGAAGGAGCATTTAAAGGGAAACAGACTGTACACAGTACTAAGGCTGGTGATGGTGATGGAGACACATCCATACCAATGGTGACTCTACTGGCCAGCCACAGATTTTCTGTAGCTGAAATCGACTACAGTCCTGTTATTAATACCATTAATTAAACCTGGATCACCCCCTGTGCCAGCTCCACCTATCTTTCACACTTCACGGGCAGTTCAACAACTGCAGCTTTATAATGTGAAAAGAAAAAGGTTGTTATTAAAATAGAAAAGAGCAGCAGCCCGTATCTCAGACCACCATAGCATTGCACAGCTTGGCACGAGTCTTCAAGTCTCTCCTCTGCTGAGGCCCTGTCCAGACCACACACAGAGACTGAAATAGAATATATATCATTAAAAAAAAAAAGTGAGAGATAAAAATAAGATGGTATGTCTTCATCAGAATTTGCAATATGACCATCTGCTTTGCCTAATCCCTGAGTGGTGTAACTGATCAAAAATGAACTTTCCACTGCAGGGAAAAGTCTGATATGCTGATACTTATTTTTTCTAATTAACTGAGACAAAAGTTTAAAAATTCCCTTTATTCTTTTTCAGCTTTTTAGTTTAGAATCAGTTCAGTACCCCTGAATCAATTTATTTTATCTGATCTGTCAAATGCAAAGTGAAATTAAAGGATCTATTCTCTACTCTAGTACAGATCCCCAGGGACTGGCTGCCATGCAGTACAGAAAACACAGTCCAGATGCACAGCATCTTTTCTACTGGGAAGAAAAGCCTGGAAGATCCAAAGGTACAATGTCTACATGTCATTGCTAAGCTTATGCTGAGGAAGAAATGAAACACTAAAATATTTCTATCTCCAGATAATCTTCAGAAAAGAAAAAATTAAAAGATGCTTTACTATGAAAATTTCTAATTTGATAAAGCTACACTTACTGACAGGGAAAATCCTGTACAAATTTAATCACTTGATATGTGGTATTAAATATATCACTTGATTTCATATATCATATTACTGTCAATTCCATAACAACATAATTAATAGGGACTTCCAAACCTGTACCCCTTATGTCACAATCAACAACCCAGAAGCAACCACTGCCTCCAGCAGCTTCAGTGTCACAGCAGCCAAATCAAGCACGACCTCTCAACTGTTCTCCTGTGCTTGTACATCAGGATACAATCTTTAATTACACAAGCCACATACTGTTTTTTTCCACAGACACCTCTCCCCCTGGGTTCATTCCCTGCACAGAGTGAGGTGCTGCAGAAATGACTGTGCTGCAGTGAATAGCCCCACTGTGCATCAGCCCCTGAGGTGTCTGCTAAGCCAGGCTGCAGGGACAGGATTCTTCATCCCCTGCTCAGCTTGCCTCCTAAAAATCCCAGTTACAATTCTGCCATCACAAATACTCATTTTGGTTCCCATGCACAAGATGACTGAGTTGGTGTTATCTGTAAAAACAGAATTATCACTTTATAGCTCCTGAAGAGGAAAATTGGCCATGTTTTTATAGACAGACTGGTAGGACTTCTGCACTCCAGCTCAAGGCTCAAGTTTTCTGCAGAGAAAGAGACCATTCACTCCTGAACTTTAATTCACAGGCATACACAGGGAAAAAAAAAAGGCAGAATGACCTAAATAAATTCCTATGATACTTGAACAAAAGTTATTCATCCATTAAGAGAAGTGAAATGCAGTTTATACCAGTGGTGCTAAAAGGGCAGCCATTCACTGGAGTATCAGAAAGCTTGTTATGTTATGTCAAGCTGATGTTGCTGAAGACTACTGAAGTGCTGATATGTGAACCTAATTTGTAGGATTTGCAAGCTGTGGAACTAGTAAGATCACAGATAACAAGGGGATGGATCTATTACACACTTTCTCTGGTTTCATCATGACACAATGCTCCAAAAATCAGAAAGTAAAATACAGAGCTGGCTTCAGTCCAAGCATCTCAATATGTTAACTGCAGAGCTGTATTCGTGGATGCAGTATCAAATTCGTTTATTTTTTTAAAAATAATTTAATTAAAAAAAAAAAATAAACACAATCAACAGCACTGCAGGCTGGAAGTCCTCATTAAAGATACAAAGCAGGCTTCTTCCCAGGGGCAGGCTGCAGTGGGAACTCAGGAGGGCTCTAGTCCTCTCTCTTTCCTTTTCCCCTCCAGTTAGCACCACTTAGCACAGCACAAACTCTGGGTCATGCACAGTCATCTGGTCTGCAGAGCTCCACTCCTCCTCTCCACACCACAACTGCACTTAGCCCTTGCCTTCTGCTGCAACACATCTCTGCTCTGAACTGATAATTTCTACACTCAAGCAGGATATTCTAAGTCCATTCAGGGTTTGGCTGCTTTAGTGAAACTGTCAAAAACGAATGGAAATGTGTTGCATTTACTGTCATGATTTCTGTGTTGTAAACACCTGGACTTCATGGCTCAGGTCGTTTGTACAGGCTATAGAATGATCATTTGGGTTGCTGCTGCCTTTGAACTTTGAATGTATTACTAACAGACTCTTGAATGATCTATATTAGAGGCTAGGTGAGAAATTATCATTTCACAGCAAAAGATAATTAATTTTCTGAAGATTTTCCCGTGTAGTGTTTGGATGAAAAACAACATTTAATTTGGGAGTAAAAAGCAAGAGAGTGTCACCAGAATAATCAGTGGCTCTAGATGATGCAGAAGAAACAAGCTCACATCACCATCCTGAATCAATGCAACACAGAATGAGCCTTTTTTCCCCAAACTGAGGGTAAGCACCTCAACCATTTAGCTGTCATCACATCCAGTCTTTCTGGGTTGGGTTTCTGTAACTAGAAATTCCATCTTGAACCTGCAAAGCCTCTTCTGGGAAAAAATTCATTGAAACTAACATGCTTCCCTGCAAAGTTTGATTTGGTTTCTGCACTTTCCAATAAAAATAATCATGCAAAAGTATGAATTGCTTTATAAATGATGTATCATTTATCATCTTGCACCTGAATTCCAAACAAATTTGCTTGTAAGCATAAGAATATCTAAATTCAACTTACCAGTTTCCTCAGCAGCCAAGCTCCTGAGTTTGTTCTGAACTTTAATCTTCAATCTGAAGACCTGGACCAAAGATATGAGAAATAAGACATTTGGCTTCTATTTCCAGTTCTGTCACTGAGTCTCTGTTACAAGTGGGATAAGTCACTGAACCTCTCTGTCCCCCAGATTCTTGATCTACTCAATATGTATGTTAATATGTATAATATTAATATTAATATGTAATAGCAGTAAGCAATCTGGGTATGTTACAAAGCTAAATTAAAAGCCTTAAATAAAAGGTTCTAAGTGTCATTTCCCACTCCCCTCCCCCCCCTTTTTATTCTTTTTTTGCTAGTTATAAGATCAAAAAATGAGAGAGGGAGTGTATTGTGTTTCTAAGTAGTGAACATCTGATAAGTTTTATAGCCCATGCCAACATCACTGTAATGCCCTTTAAACCTGCTGTCCCCAATTAGAAAAAATGATAATTAAAAAAATCCTACAGGCAAAGAGCAGTGCAAAAGACATTCCAAAGTGCAAAGGACAGTTATTTATAGTCACATTCCATTAACTCTGGTGGGAGTGTAACAATTACTGCAACTCACAGAAGCTTTCCCAGTCCCCAAAGTTTTCTGACGACTGCCACCACACAAGCTTTCAATTAGTTATGCAGACTTATTACCAATCACAATCACGTTTCTTGACTCCATTTTTCTTTCTTAGATCTATTACTCCAAAAACTTGAAGAAAAAAAAAAAGAAAAGATGGCAGCANGGCAGAATGACCTAAATAAATTCCTATGATACTTGAACAAAAGTTATTCATCCATTAAGAGAAGTGAAATGCAGTTTATACCAGTGGTGCTAAAAGGGCAGCCATTCACTGGAGTATCAGAAAGCTTGTTATGTTATGTCAAGCTGATGTTGCTGAAGACTACTGAAGTGCTGATATGTGAACCTAATTTGTAGGATTTGCAAGCTGTGGAACTAGTAAGATCACAGATAACAGGGGGATGGATCTATTACACACTTTCTCTGGTTTCATCATGACACAATGCTCCAAAAATCAGAAAGTAAAATACAGAGCTGGCTTCAGTCCAAGCATCTCAATATGTTAACTGCAGAGCTGTATTCGTGGATGCAGTATCAAATTCGTTTATTTTTTTAAAAATAATTTAATTAAAAAAAAAAAATAAACACAATCAACAGCACTGCAGGCTGGAAGTCCTCATTAAAGATACAAAGCAGGCTTCTTCCCAGGGGCAGGCTGCAGTGGGAACTCAGGAGGGCTCTAGTCCTCTCTCTTTCCTTTTCCCCTCCAGTTAGCACCACTTAGCACAGCACAAACTCTGGGTCATGCACAGTCATCTGGTCTGCAGAGCTCCACTCCTCCTCTCCACACCACAACTGCACTTAGCCCTTGCCTTCTGCTGCAACACATCTCTGCTCTGAACTGATAATTTCTACACTCAAGCAGGATATTCTAAGTCCATTCAGGGTTTGGCTGCTTTAGTGAAACTGTCAAAAACGAATGGAAATGTGTTGCATTTACTGTCATGATTTCTGTGTTGTAAACACCTGGACTTCATGGCTCAGGTCGTTTGTACAGGCTATAGAATGATCATTTGGGTTGCTGCTGCCTTTGAACTTTGAATGTATTACTAACAGACTCTTGAATGATCTATATTAGAGGCTAGGTGAGAAATTATCATTTCACAGCAAAAGATAATTAATTTTCTGAAGATTTTCCCGTGTAGTGTTTGGATGAAAAACAACATTTAATTTGGGAGTAAAAAGCAAGAGAGTGTCACCAGAATAATCAGTGGCTCTAGATGATGCAGAAGAAACAAGCTCACATCACCATCCTGAATCAATGCAACACAGAATGAGCCTTTTTTCCCCAAACTGAGGGTAAGCACCTCAACCATTTAGCTGTCATCACATCCAGTCTTTCTGGGTTGGGTTTCTGTAACTAGAAATTCCATCTTGAACCTGCAAAGCCTCTTCTGGGAAAAAATTCATTGAAACTAACATGCTTCCCTGCAAAGTTTGATTTGGTTTCTGCACTTTCCAATAAAAATAATCATGCAAAAGTATGAATTGCTTTATAAATGATGTATCATTTATCATCTTGCACCTGAATTCCAAACAAATTTGCTTGTAAGCATAAGAATATCTAAATTCAACTTACCAGTTTCCTCAGCAGCCAAGCTCCTGAGTTTGTTCTGAACTTTAATCTTCAATCTGAAGACCTGGACCAAAGATATGAGAAATAAGACATTTGGCTTCTATTTCCAGTTCTGTCACTGAGTCTCTGTTACAAGTGGGATAAGTCACTGAACCTCTCTGTCCCCCAGATTCTTGATCTACTCAATATGTATGTTAATATGTATAATATTAATATGAATATGTAATAGCAGTATGCAATCTGGGTATGTTACAAAGCTAAATTAAAAGCCTTAAATAAAAGGTTCTAAGTGTCATTTCCCACTCCCCTCCCCCCCCTTTTTATTCTTTTTTTGCTAGTTATAAGATCAAAAAATGAGAGAGGGAGTGTATTGTGTTTCTAAGTAGTGAACATCTGATAAGTTTTATAGCCCATGCCAACATCACTGTAATGCCCTTTAAACCTGCTGTCCCCAATTAGAAAAAATGATAATTAAAAAAATCCTACAGGCAAAGAGCAGTGCAAAAGACATTCCAAAGTGCAAAGGACAGTTATTTATAGTCACATTCCATTAACTCTGGTGGGAGTGTAACAATTACTGCAACTCACAGAAGCTTTCCCAGTCCCCAAAGTTTTCTGACGACTGCCACCACACAAGCTTTCAATTAGTTATGCAGACTTATTACCAATCACAATCACGTTTCTTGACTCCATTTTTCTTTCTTAGATCTATTACTCCAAAAACTTGAAGAAAAAAAAAAAGAAAAGATGGCAGCATGAGCTCCCTTTTCCTAGGTGCCAGCTGTGCCTGGGTGTGCTCCACTGCAGTTGTGGAGCAGATCCTGCAGCTTTCCACACAGATGGGGAATAAGGAACATTGCTCCCAAATCTGCATGGAGTTACACAGTGCCAAATTGTTCCCATACACCCTGCTATTTCTGCTTTAAATCTTCACCTTCTGTCTTTAAAATGCATGTCACAACAGGATCTGGGAACATGCACTTACACTGTCATCAGAGCACTATCACGTCAGAAATATTCAGACTTCTACTGAAATAACTACATGAAATAACCCTCAATATATCACTCAGCAGAAGGAATTCCTCTCTTATTCTGAGCTGTTACCTAGTGGAAAAGCTTAGCATTTTGTTTACTGCTGTAGGCAGAGTGTGTTGGGCTGTTGAATAAGTTTCTAACTGGAAGAGTCTTCTACAGTCCACTTTCCTCCTGGTTTTCTATACCCTTGCAGGGGACTTCTAATGCAGTCACCCAAATTTCCACATTTTTCATGCAACCTCTACAAATCTCTGTAGCCACACTGACCAATGTTGACCTGGTCAATAGAGATATTAATTGCAAAAATTACCCACAGGTTCTGGCCTAATTGTGGTATTAAAATCCAATCTACACTTCTCACTGATAAGATTTTTCCAAAGTTTATCTGATTTTTATTCAAAAGCAACCTTCCTAAATTCTTGTCACAACAGCCAACAGTCCTGTATGAACACAGAGACCTCAAATTTACCTTTAAACCAATACAAATGTGTTTTGACAACCAGGAACTTACTTTCAGTTCTCTTATGCCTCTGTTTCCACTTCTGCAAAAACACCAACTCCAAATTAACCTGCTTCATGGACCCACACAATTTCTAATGCCAAACAGCCTTCACTCCCTACAGTGTTCAATAAGTGAGATGGATGCTCTTCCAACTGAATTTATTATGATATTATTCGTAATAAATTCATTATTATGATATTATATATATTTATATATGATATTATTCTCCTTTTTCTATGTTGTAGTTAAAAACACAAAGAACTGTCAATNAAAAGAAGAAAAAAAAAAGAAAGGAACATGAACAATTAAAACAGGCTGAGAAGAAAGGCAAAAATTCATTTATTTCTTGAACAGTGTCTCCAAGGAGACAGTACTGTTCAAGGTGACAGTAAAATTTTGCTCACCTGTATGAATGTTCAAAGACTGATAAAGAAAGTGACTGACATGGATATTGCTAATTTCAGATAGATCATCTGGGGAGTGACAGCATAAAGAGGAGGGGCCAATAGCAACAAGCTCTGTTAAGTAATTTCTTCACAGCCCTCACTAGGATTTACTTGGCACCCATCAGCCCAACTCCATTCTGTGCCCTGTAACATCCCAAACCTTTACCAACAACTCTGCAGTCTAAACACAGAGTGAAACGCTGCTTTGCTGGAGAGTTAACCTAAGGCAAGCTGCAGGCACAAAAGATGAAGTAATGAAGCAGAAAGTTGTTATCACAGATTAATACATCAGTGCCAGTTATGCCAATGCCCATGTCTCAGCAGTTATGCAACTGCTTCAAGGCTGAGGTGAAGACTATTTAATAACTGTCTTCCTCTGGAGCACTGCAGCTCTCCACAGTAATTAAAGTGTTTATCTAGGCAAGGGACAAGATTTTCTCACAGGCTTTTCAAAACTGTGAAATAGGCCCACTCACCAAGTAATAAACTTCAGAAAAATCACCAGCTTTTGCTCAAAGGTCAGAACACATTTCTTTCAGATGGACTTGCAAAACCACCACTGTATCTATTAAAAAAAAAAAAGCCAAGAACGTACCAAAAGAAGCTCTGTGAAAACAAAACTAAACCTATTTTTCCCCATGAGAATGAGATCTGAAAACAAACACCTGATGCTATTTCTCAGTGTCAGAGTGCTGCTACTGAACTAGAGAATGCAATAAAAGAACTAGGTCTGTGTGTGAGGAAAGGTACTCATCTCAAGGTGAAATAGTCACAGACCAGAAGTGCTCACCATTTAACCATATTTATTGTCTGACCTCTCACCCCGAGGTCAGAGTTCTGAACAGGAACAGACTTGACCATTTTCAGACCAAACAATCCAGTATTGCATGTGGAAAAGCCTTTTTGAATACTCTCACATACAGAAGTGCACTCTGTCATTTTGCTGGGCAAATCACACTCCCTAGAATGAAACTATGATCCATGCCTTGGAGATTTTTTATCTAAACAAGCATTGCCTGACTGTTTTTCTTACTGCATCTGAAATTTACAGGGTCCAGACATACCTTTTATTGTAAAAGTCCTGCATCTAGACTAAAGGATATGTAGTAAGCAAAATTATTATGTAATTTCTATCTAAAGATCCATATCAACTCTCACAAACATCATAAGCCCATCTGCTTCACTTGACTTTATCCCTTTGATTTTCCCTGATGGTGTTTTAAATCTCCTGTCATTTTCTGTTTTCTGCCACATGTCTACCATATGTATTGCATAAAAATAAAGATTATTTTTCTACCCCTCACCTATAAAGGTTATTGTGTGTTGAAAATTCTGTTTGGAAGTCTAAACTGAAGGTAATCAACCTGTGAAAAGCCAGCCTACAACACACAATAAGAATCCTAAAAGTTGGCAAGCAGAAGATAACCACTTGACCAAACAAGCATGTTATTTATTACCTACCCTGGAACAGGAATCAGCCATTCCAGAGATGAAGGGCTGAGGCACTCAGCCCTGATTCTAGGGCTGGAAAAACTATTTGCCTCTGCACATTGTTTACTGAATTTAATCCTTTCTCTGGTTCCAGAGTGTACAAAATTCAAAGTAAGTTTGACTGTACTGAAGTTCTAAAAGAGTTTTAGCTTCAGGTGGAAAGATTCCCCTTCATGAACGTGCCACATCTGTGGAGATGGCCATTATTGCAGACAGAAGACATCTTAATTCTGAAGTATTTGGACAGCACAGAGAAAACATCCACAATCTCGAATTTCCTCTCTGTTCCATCCTTGAAATATTGACAGAAGCACAGCACTCAATATTCTCTATGAATGCACAAATTCTGACCTCTGGCTCTTAAAGGTGCCTGTTGCTCATCCTAAGTGCATTCAGAAAACACTACTTAAATGCACAATTTCATGAGTAAGCCACTACAGAAATGTTTTTCCAGTTATGTCCTGGAGTGCAAGCTCAGAAATGTACAAAACCACAAACAGAGCAAATTCTTGAAATAACAAATGTGTACATTTTTTTGTTGTATGTAGCTCTTCATGTCAAAAAATAATCTTCTTGCTTTGGTGAGATAAATCTGATGACACAGTCCTGAAATATATTTTTGCTCTGTGCCACTTTTATCTCCTCTGTAACAGCCTCTAATGTGCCCGCCAGAATGCTGTTCTCATTTGGGGAATCATTTTCTATATGTCAACTGACAGAATGAAAACAAATTCAAAGTTCCAGGAAATAATGAGTTCCTGATTATGTGTCTTGATTACTGTCAGCTCAAGGAATGTACAGACTCAAGGAATGGGGAAGACCACTTTTGCTTTCAGACCTGAGTTAATTTCACAGGGAAAGGGCTTTCAAGAGCTTTAAAATCCTCTCTGGTTCTACATGAGAGTTATTTGGAGTTCATGCTCACGATTCTAGATTCTCTGGTGGAGACATCTGAGTCTTATCTGGCTTTGTTTGAGAATGTTTATATTCTTCAATGTGGGAGACTTGAACTCGTGACAAGGAACATGATAAATTTTCTTAATCAAACTGGGTATCAAGAGGTGGTCTGTCATCATTTGCCTTTTGTTGCACTGTGAAAGAAATAAAATAAGGAGCATCCAGTGTGATCCCCACTTCTGTTTCAAGTCTTCCCACCAAGTCATTAAACATTTTCTGGCCTTTGTCAACAGCCTGGTAAACATCCAGAGAAAGAATCAGAATAAAATAGTTTATTTAACATTCCTCTCCTCCAACTGCTGATTAGGATAAATAGTTTGGATAAAAAGCCTATCTGATCCAAAAATCACAAAAAGAAAGGATTCAGCTATCAGCAGAGTTTAGATTTGGTTTCAAATATTTTTAAACAGCAAAGGAGTTTTTTGTGCTCTTTGATATTTTCTCCATCCTCAGCACATCATGTTAGCACCATGTCAAAGCAAAACATCAACATCAAATGATCACTGGGCAAACTGCAGTGAACTGGAGTGAAAGGCTGGAGGCTGAAATTCCAGGCACAATATAAAATCTGGAAAGATGCCAAACCAGTTCTTTTTTAAACTGCCTAAAAGCCTGAGGAACTGATACACTGCAAATCCCTTCATTGACCTAAGAGTTTGGAGATTGCTAATTCTGGGCAGACTGATGAGTCCTCCGAGCAAGGATCATTTCCTCTGACAGGGAAAAGTGTCAAAGGATGCAAAGAAAAATAGAATCTTCTTCCTCCGACCACCATGCTCATCCCTGATGCAAACCAAGTGAGCCTGTGCCCAGCAGAAAGCACGTCCCTAGCTCAGGGAATCTTCTGTCAGCTCAGGGAGTGAAACAGAAGAATTCAGCACCATTTCATACTGCTGCTACCCAAGAGTTGAGCATGAGCTCTGAAAATATTCCTTTTATCTACAGTAATCTTGTTGTGATTTACATTTGCCAACTGTCCCATTGCTGTTGTGCTTTATTCTGTTTATATATGTGTGTGTATATATGTTCTTATTTATATTTATACTTTTTTAAAGTGGTTTTAACAGCATTCAGAGCTACCATGTCAGCTGCTCAGCCAGCACACATCACAGTAACTCCACTGAGTTCAACCATCATTTAAAATAGACTGCAAAAAGCTGAAAAGCCCAGTCTCTGTTTTTGAGTTCTGTATGAACCAGTCAATCAGCAGTTACTTTAATTGTACGTCTGATTTGTTTAATATCCTTTAAACATTGGATCAGATCAGCAGTTACCATAAATCAGCCAAGCTGAAGTTACTGGATCAGTTTACACAACTGAAAATGTTGCCTGTGGCTTTCCCACACTACTAAAGTGAGACCACATATCCACAGTGGCTGAAATATTTGAAAACATCCAAATGATCAGCATGCCTAGCTCCCTTTAACAAGAATTGGAGATCATCTTATCCTTCTATCTGCTGGGCAATGTCTATTTGTAAAGCACAGCTCCCCTGGTGTGCACACACGCCAGAGATGGAGAAGGCAAGGAAATTCCATGAATGAACTCCACTAAGGAATGTGGGGTTTTTTTATATATTATATTTTTAATATATTTTTATCAAGAATCTGTAACCACAGAATACAATTACACTTCAAGTGAGAACTGCTGCTGAAGCTCAAAATGGTGAACTCATGTCTCATTTTAGATAAATTTCCCTTGGGAAAAAGCTCCACGACGTTGGCACATTATCTAATGCATACCTTTACATTTCATGCTTAATATATTAATAAAAAAGGAATAATGGAACCATTTCTGATTCAAGAATAAGCGGCTAAGAATAGGTCAATATTCACTTTTGCTATTGTTTCTGAGAAGGAAATTAAGATTAGGTTTTGCAAAGGCACTCCTAGGAAGT
>VYZU01047043.1:35995-53996 GCA_013401355.1 Ceyx cyanopectus
CCCGGAGGAAAGAAAGATTAATACCACAGGTCTGGGGCTGAGTACTGGGGAATTCGTTTCGCTGGTTTCTTATTTCCCCAATCTTTTTTTTTTTTTCCCCCGAGACGGGAGTTGGCAGTGGGTGAGGGTGTGCACCTCCCCCCCGCCACCCCCGGGGGCAGGGACACCAACGAGAAGACGCTTTTGACATCGATTCCCGAGTGGGTTTTTCACGCAGCTCCTACTCCGCGGCTCGCCCGGGTGCGTGGCCGCTCCGAGCCCCTTAAACCCGGCTTAATACCCGCGGCGAAAGCGGCGGGATCGACTCCTCGTTTACTTCACTGGCTTAGTAGGTGGCCGTGTATATTTTGGTTGAAGTAGTGTTTATGTTAATGAAAAAGGCTGAGATTACAAACAGACCACTGAATGCCCGAGATGTTGCTGCCGGATTGCTCTAAGCTGTGTACTTTAAACCTAATCAGTTTTGGGGGAGCAAATATGAATTGCTTTCTTTTTAAAAGACAAAAACAAAAACCAAAAAAACCCCAAAGCAACCAACTATTTTTAGAAGAGAGACATTTGAGAGGTTTGGGGACCCCCGTTCTGCCCCTTCCCCCTGGTTTTGGGGCTGTTTCCCCGTGCAGCAGGCAGGGATGGAGGAGGGCTGCAGGGAAAAGCACCTCAAAGAATTAGCCATAAAAACCAACGAAAACGATCCCTGGGCTCCTGGAGGAAGGCAGGGGAAGGGAGGGCTCAGCTTGCCCACTCTGAGTCCCCTCCTGACTTCACAGAATGTTCCCAGTGCCAAACGGGAGAATGTTCCCCAAAACCTTGGCTGTAGAGGGGGAACCACAATGGGGATGGATCGTGCTGAGGGGTTTGTCTTTGCTGGGATAGAACCAGAAATTCACTCCAAAACCCCATAGTCTACCCATTTAGGATGGTAAGGAAAACAAAAAAACAACCCTAAAATACACCTATATATATATAAATAATCCCAGTAATTTTAAATTATAAGTATGAGTACATTAATATATTTATATAAATTTATAATTATAGTTTATGTGTGTGTATATATGTTCTTATTTATATTTATACTTTTTTAAAGTGGTTTTAACAGCATTCAGAGCTACCATGTCAGCTGCTCAGCCAGCACACATCACAGTAACTCCACTGAGTTCAACCATCATTTAAAATAGACTGCAAAAAGCTGAAAAGCCCAGTCTCTGTTTTTGAGTTCTGTATGAACCAGTCAATCAGCAGTTACTTTAATTGTACGTCTGATTTGTTTAATATCCTTTAAACATTGGATCAGATCAGCAGTTACCATAAATCAGCCAAGCTGAAGTTACTGGATCAGTTTACACAACTGAAAATGTTGCCTGTGGCTTTCCCACACTACTAAAGTGAGACCACATATCCACAGTGGCTGAAATATTTGAAAACATCCAAATGATCAGCATGCCTAGCTCCCTTTAACAAGAATTGGAGATCATCTTATCCTTCTATCTGCTGGGCAATGTCTATTTGTAAAGCACAGCTCCCCTGGTGTGCACACACGCCAGAGATGGAGAAGGCAAGGAAATTCCATGAATGAACTCCACTAAGGAATGTGGGGTTTTTTTATATATTATATTTTTAATATATTTTTATCAAGAATCTGTAACCACAGAATACAATTACACTTCAAGTGAGAACTGCTGCTGAAGCTCAAAATGGTGAACTCATGTCTCATTTTAGATAAATTTCCCTTGGGAAAAAGCTCCACGACGTTGGCACATTATCTAATGCATACCTTTACATTTCATGCTTAATATATTAATAAAAAAGGAATAATGGAACCATTTCTGATTCAAGAATAAGCGGCTAAGAATAGGTCAATATTCACTTTTGCTATTGTTTCTGAGAAGGAAATTAAGATTAGGTTTTGCAAAGGCACTCCTAGGAAGTAGCTGCATACCTGTAGCTGTTGTTTGAGGCAGAGCTTATCACTGCATTCAGCACTGAAAAGAATTCATGTTCCCACAGCAACTGAAGGTGCATTGGAAAAGCCTTAACACCACACACCACGGGGATGGAAGAGCTTGAAAATATTACAACTTCATCAATAGGCTCGAAAATATTCCTGGCTTTTCCAAAAGCCCCAGCTGTTTGCTCTCTGTTTGGAAATTCCTCCTTCTTACAACTGCCTGGAAAGATGGGAAGGACAAACTGACCGAAAGCTGGAGCCAGAGCCAAACGCTTTCTCCTGAAAAGTCCTGTTTGAGCAACAGCCCCACTCACAACAGCAGGGAGCGCCGAGGAGAGTTTTGGAGAGCACAGCACCTGGTGGCCGCTGCATCCAATTCATTCCATTCTCTAATTTAAACTCAGGCTGGGAAATAAGTGTGTAAGGACAGCACATTCTCGGCGGAGACAGAGGATGAGTGAAAGCCCAATCCCATTATTTTGCCATCACTTCTGAATCAGAGTGAAAGCAGAAACATTATTGAAGATATATGAAATTTTAAATTTCTTATTTAAATAAATATATTTATTTNTTCATATAAATAATTAGCTCATTAGAGTGATCTGGGGAAACAAAAAAATAAATAAGGGTATGGAACAAATGCATCAACTAATAAAGAAAAAAAATCAAATTAGTCCTCTTCTTACATACAGGGGGAAAAAATAATTTTGGCTTAAGATGTGCATCTCTACTTCAGCATTGAGTTATCATATTTACTATTTTAGAAGTAAGAGGCAGTTTCTCCTGAATTCTCACAACTTCTGCAGCTCTATGGTTTAGTTCTCTTTATATTTTTTTTCAGCCATAGAGTGCAGAAGCCAGATAGCATTTCTTATCTTCAGAAGTCAGCCTGGACCTGGATCTTCTGCAAAGTATTAAAAAAGCACTTTTTTTTTTCTTTTTCCCTACCCCCTTTTCAAAGAAGGCAGTATTATTTGAACACTGAAACAGCACTGGAGCAGCAATACAGAAAATCCCAGTTATTCCACTTTGGAACTAATAGTCTGGAAAGAGTTTTTTTTCAAATTGTTGTAAAATTATATTTATATACATATGCATAAAACAACCTTGAGGAAAAGGGAAAAGGGGAGAACTGACCAGTGGAATTCCTTGTGAAAGTATGTTTAATAATACTGAAGTTTAACACAAACCCACCAAAAACTCCAGGAAACTCTGAACTTAAGCCTAACAAATCCATCCTGAACCCATGCTGCTGAGAAAAATCAAAGGAACAATGCAGAGATTTCAGAAGAGATCTGCAACTTCAACTCAGCTTCCTGGTTCCTCTGCCTTTGTTCAGCACTTCTACTGTTGACATTGAAATAGTTAACTGCATTCATCACTGCTCACTGCGTTTTGCAGCCTTACTCTAGGGTAGGTTCCTTTGCCTCAGCCAGAGCACTGGGTTTAAGCACTTTTCATGATGTCTTTTTGTCTAAAAAACCACCAGGGAATCTTTGTGAACATTCAATTTTATGGCAGCTTCTTACAACAGTGCCACACCTAAGTAAATGAGGAGTTTTTTTCAGGTTGTCTGCTTGGGATGATGCAATGTTCTTAATTTATGTAAAAATCCATACATTTTTTTATCAGTCATTGTATCTGTATGCCAAAAACAACATTATTTCTACTGTTATACAGTATTATTTAGTATATTAGTATTAGTTATTTAGTGTATTAGTATTAGTTATTTAGTATATATACAGTATATTATTTCTACTGTGATACATTCATTGTTTATTTACTGCCATCAGAAATAATTAGTATGTTGGTATTTTCTTTCCAGTTGTTAATAATTTTCTGGCTGATCTTTGATATCACAGGCATAAATGTGCTTCTGCAATATTTATATCTGCAATATAAATATAAATATTTATATCTGCAATATTTAGCTGATATTTATTAGATGAAAATGATAATGATATTTGGGGCAATATTTGTTTTCCTTTCTAATGATTATTTCACTCACTCTCAGCACACAACGAAAGCTTAAAGCTTGCTCAGTCAGATGAAATGTGCATTTTCAAACTGTTGAATAGAAGTTCATGCTAATATTTTGATTTAGTAGCAACACTCATCCAGTCAGAAGAGAGGTGAATAAAAAATAAAAAGAATAAAACCACGCAGTTCTTCTGCCAGTCCACAAGATGTGATATTATTATGCAATGAGTTTCCAAATTCATGCAGCATGCTGCAGCTTGGATTTTACTTTATCAACATTTAAATACATCTACAGAAGTACACCATTTCTGTTGGCATCCTGCAAGCAGAAAATGACCAATTTTTGTCTGAATTATATGCAGAGTTTCCCCCTCAACTCCCATCACCGACTGAGCCCTTCCCACAAGACACTGACCATTTCAATCTCCCAAAGCACACATCCATAAAAAGCTAATTTTTATCACTCTTTGACCAACAGAGCCTGAATATTTGTTTTCTTCACTCACTGGTTTTTTTGAAAACTTGTTTTTCCTCAATTTTGACCACCTGCTTGCTATTATGTGGAGTTCAGTGTAGGTCTCAATGAAAACATTTCTACTGTTGGCTGACCAAATGGACAGTGGTTGTGTAACAGCTGCAGTTTGATAGGTGTAGAAGATGAGCCTGTGGAAAATGCAGCAATGTGTTTTGCAGACTCAAACAAAAAAAACCCAAACACACAAAAAACCACCATGAAACAATGCTTTGTTCAAAAGCAGGCACTCAGTCAAGATTGTTATTATGGTTATTTGTGTTTTATTTTTGATAGGCAATGGATATTAAGCATCAGAGTCCCTTTGCTGAAGTGGAAGCAGGGAAGATATCCCAGAATGGAGCAAAAAAAAAAAGCTTTTCTTTGTTAGTATATGAGCAATTGCTGCTAAAACTATTTTTTAAGTACAGAATCCTCACATATATATGACATACCTCAAAGTGTGGGATAAATATGATCAAACATCCACAGAGAGAGAAGAGAAATTAGACAATCCAGAAATATTTTAAAATACCATAGTGTCATCTAGTGACTGAAGCATCACTTCTGTTGGGAAGAAATTAAAATGTGCTACTGAACACTGAATTAGCTGGAAAAACAACCCAGGAGTTCAAACCACCTCTGATAATGATGAATCACAGTTCTCACAAAAGATTAATAGGTAGGTTTCACTGTAATAAAGAAGGTAAGAGATAACATTTTTGGGCCACACTACTTCTGCTCTGACAGCAAAGTGAAAAGAAACTCAAGCTCTGTCCCCTCCACACTCCCAGGGGCTTGTTTGACTGCCCTCTGTGCTGACAGAGAAAGAGGACTGTGTTTTCACAGATGGGAATCAGTGACTCTGCTCTGCCAGGATCTGGCAGCTGCTGCCCCACATTGGAAGATCTGGGAACTCTGACTTGTATAAAATTGTACAAAACACACGCTTTCCACAGCACAGTGTGTCCTGGGAAGTACCAAGATAGTGAAGTAAAGAGAAGTGATTCACAGAACAGGCTGCAGAAAATCCAGCAAGAGTTGCAAGGATGGATTCAGCCAAAATCCTGAGGCAGCAGTGCAGACATGTGCATGATCTGACAGCTGAGAAATCAGGAAGGCAGTGAACGTGCAGTGTTCCTGAGAAAACTCTGTTCACCCCTGCACATTTGGAGTCCTGTGGCTGCACTCACCCAGTTAGACAGTAATATAGAGAATTATTCCATACTTATGTACTAGAGCACACTGATTGAAAATGTGTTTTTCAGTATCACCGTATTATACACCTGGGAGGAAAAAAAAAAAAAGGAATAAAAAAAAAAATTTAAAAACCCCAGCAAAACAGGTTCAATATGAGTGTTTTGTAAAAAGAGGATAAGAAAAATTGCAGGTGAGGCTTTGGGCTTGCCTGAGGTCCTGATTGCAATGATATACTTTGCTGCAATAAATTGAAATGACATCTTGAAAACAAACAAACAAATAAATTAATAGATAAATAATGCTATAGAAACTGGTGTGAAAAAACCCTACTTTGTGCTATATCAGTGGTTCTCTAGTTATTCAACAAACAAATTATTATTTGCCTTTTAAGATACAGAGGATCTAAGATGTGCATCAACAGAAAAATAAACCAAAAACCAGAAAACAAGGGAACTCCAGCCATGCCAAGTTACCTTTCTGGTTTACATCACCCAGTCATTTTGCTGAAGCCCTGCTTGTGAAAGACCAGCTTTCCTTTCAGCCCTGGGGCAATGCTGTGAGCAGGACACACCTCTGCAGTTCTGGAGCAGCTATTCTGGAACATCTCATCTCAACCCATTTTTAACAGACTGGCTGAAGTAACAGAAGGGCTAACATTGCCCAGGTGGAAGACTGGGCTATAAACCTGGAAAACTGCAGGCTTGCCAAACATCTAAATGCTAGGGGTGAAGTCTGTGCCTTACTGAGATCGTTAGGAATTTTTGTTACTGAAGATCTTAATGTCACTGCAATGCAATGAGAAAAACAAAACACAAACCTTTCTTTGGCTGTGTAAAACTGAGAATATTAAGCAATGAGAAGGGAGTAATCCAGCTGCTGTTACACACAGCACTCACAAGGCAAGTACTTGACCATCCCTGTGTCTGTGCTTTGAGGAGGGTATAAAATCCTGGAGTTCACAGGAGGGTCACAGAAGTAAGGCCTGGAAAGTAAGTATTCTCAATTAAGGCTTGAGGAGAGCTGCTCCTTTACCAATATCAAACATCAGCTCGAGTGCAGACTGCAGGCACACACAGGGAGAAATCCTGCAAAATAATGTGCTTTTCAGCTTTTTTGATTAGGACTTTACAAGACTTGTATTCTGAACACTAGAAGTGAAATTAAATCCTTAAACATGACAATGTCTTATCAGTGAGGATGATTAGATGTGGAAAGTTAAGGACTTTGCCATTGAGCTTCTAAGGTGAAACTAAATTTCTAAAGAAGTTTTTGCTCCCATTGAGCTTTAAGGAAAATTAATTTGGCCTCTTCTTCCACAGGTAAGTGTGTTGGTACAGGTGGAGAGGTAGTGAACCTGGGCCAAACTGCAATCCTTTCAAATGGCCCAACTGATGGACCTATATCTATATCTATGTATATAGATATATGATGTATATGTATATGATGGACCTATATATATGTAACCTTCACCTTACATATGGTTGTGGATGTTGCAACTCCAATTTGTGTGACATGTCATGCTTTGAGATTTCATAAAAGTCAGGAAGAATTATTTAATTGCTGCTTTACATAGCATAATTTCTTTTTTCCTTCCTCCTTTTTTTTTTTTTTCCTCCACTCATCACTTTTCTTACCCATCAGGGACAGACAGGAGCTGGGAACTGAGTCCTAAGCAGAGAAATAAAACCATTTTTCTGACCCCTGCCTCATTCACCTCAGAACTTTACTCTGCTCACAGATCCAGGGTAGAGAGCACACTGGGGACAGGCAGGGCTGAGCCTCACAGGCACTACACTCACTATAAATAAATAGATAATTGGATAAAAACAGGAAAAAAAAAAAAAAAGAAGTGTCCACTTTGTGAAATCACAGCTTTAGCTGCAATGTGAGTAGCAGGTGAGAGACAGTAATCCAGCCCTTTCCAGCCCCACATACACACCAATGGCCCTGGTACTACACTGAGAGAACAAAAAATGCTGGTGTTTGCCTATCTTTGTGCCCAAGACTTGTTAGAAACAAAACATACAGAGGAAAGTGATGCTTAACTAATAAAATAAACCAGCTTTAAGTCCTTTTCTGTCCCTTTTTCCAGCTTCCTGATGGGCATTATATAGGTTTGTAATGATCTGCAGAACCAAATATTGTACCACGTGAAGAAAATGGCAGATTTCACAGTGGAATCACTGAAGTTATTTTAATTAGGGGTATTTTATCATCTAATTTTCTTTGTTTTTTAATAGTCTAAAAAGCCAAAGGAAAAATAAGTCACAATTGAAGTGTGAGAGAGACTGATAAATGATAACTTTTGACAAGGAGTCACAGGAAGAGAGGACTGGAAGCACTGATACCTGGAAAGATGCATATAAATCAGTAACAGCACAAGCCAAGAGGCATCTCCTGAGGCTCCTAATCATCTTTCAGCTTCTTCTGTTAATTATTGCACAATATTGTCACTCCTTGGAACACCTCCTCCCTCATGCTACTACTCTGAGCACTGTAGAGCTCTCAGAAAATATCAGCTGGAAGCCAGGAAGGAGGTCACAAGACAGGCCAGGTCTAAGTTCCACTCTGTTCAAAGCACAGGATAACACTTTCATTAATAAATGTCTTAGCTACTGAATAGTGGAATGATTCTGCTTTCATCTTGGTCTTTCTTTTTTTTCCTCCCTATTCCCTTCTCTCCCCTCTGTATATTGTGTTCTTTTTTTTTTAAAGCATTAAAAAATAGTTGCAAGGAACACCATCCAAACCAAAATTGTTGTTTTATAAAAAATAATTTGAATAAAAAGGCAGGATTTGAAAGAAAAAAAAAACAACAAAGCTCAATAATACATAAAAATTAAGCTATTAAAACACTACCAAAATGCTCTTTCTTTTATTTAATAGAAAAAAAATCTTGATTTTTATCCTCCACACTCAAGTTTTCAGTGTTCTTCTAGTTCATAAGAGAAAAGAGGGAAATAAACATGAGCAGACAATGTCAAACTATTGTGTGTCTTAGTCCAAACACGAAGAGGAAATATCTCAGGGACACTTTCAGNTCTTTAGGAACCAGTGCTTCTTTAAGAAATAAGGGAATACTTTGATCACAAAGAAGCCTCCCAGCAGAGTATGATTAATTAGCTTTTTTCAAAAACCAGTGGGTAGAATCAAGATTAGATTCCAGGACCAAAGAGGGAACAATAGCTTGCTTTGTTCCAAGCAGTTTTAATGCAGGGAGATGACAGCCTCATCACAAATATCTCACTTAGATGGTGCTCCCAAGCCCCAGGTCAGAATGTGAAAAAATGAAATAATGGGTAAATCAATGGCACTATTATTCATGCCCTTGGATTCCATGGCAGTTACCCACAGATCTGCAAATTCTAGCGTGGTATCATCTTTTCCATGGCTTGTCTCCATCAGCTACAGCCACAGGAATCTCCAGTACTGCTCCTGCTGGAGACCTGTGGTGGGCACAATCCAGTGTTACTACAAAGTCACTGTCTAGTCTCAGTTGATGAAACATGTATTTTACTCTTCAGCAGATCACAGAGTATCAATGAAGGTGATAATTTATTATTATATTTAAGATAATAACTGTCTGAACCAGGACAGAAGAACAGCAGAGGAGCATTTCAGCAGAGAAACCAAGGGAGGAGATACTACACCACTGTGCTGGGATGCAGGGAATATCTAGAGTTTAATTCTGCCCACATATCTGCCAGACAACTTGATTGCTTAAGCTCCTGATCCACAAAATAGGTCTCAGGATAGGATATTTTTGCAGTGTTTTGAAAATTTAAAGTCAATATTTAAAGTCAATATTCTATATCGAGATTACTTATTTCTGTTACAAAGAAATCAGAAGTAAAATTTAGTTTATTTAAACACAGTTATTCAAACTTCCAAGTCTTCGTATTTGCAACTTGCTGAGCATGGAGCAACACTGTATTTTGAAGCTGGCTGAACAAGAATTCTTTTTCTGGTGTGTTTTTCACTTTATTGTAAAGGAAACAGATCATACTGTACCAGGACCAAAGGTGGTATTAGCTAGTAAGTGTCTTTGCTATGGAAGTAATAAATTATAAAGTTTTTATATCATCAGTAGGTGATCCTGCTCTGGCAGGGGGGTTGGACTAGATGATCTTCTAGCTCCCTTCCAGCCCCTAATATCTGTGATTCTGTGATTCTGTGATCTGTACTAAACTATGTTCATATGCACAAGGGAGCATTGTTTCAGAGGAGTGACTGATTCAAAAGGGAATCCAAATTTCATTGCACTAAATTGATAACTATTTCCCCCCCTTTACTGCGTGATAGCACACAATTGCAGAGACAAAGCACAGAGAGATAGACATTCCCACTGGAGTATTGACCTGAAGTGAACAGAAAATGGCTGGAACATCTACATTTATATTGTCACCATCCCACTACATTTCATCCTAAAATAAATGTTCCTATTTGTACTGCATTTGGAGCCCTTAGCAAGAATGGATGCAGAAGAGCTGTGCTGTGGCTTCCACACTGCCTGTGCTGCTTTTTTTTGTCTCCCTCTTTGGCCTATGCCATTGAATTTCCACGCAGAGGATTTGGCCCTTTGGTGCATGACAGAGAATCCAAAGAACTAACCTTTTTGAGTCGGGAAGCAGCCAATCTTCCTGCCAGGGAGCTAAAGCTGGAGGATCCCTTTGTCATGGCCAAATTTATGACATGGATCAAAAACTATAAAAAGCTGTGTTGCATCCTGCCATTAAAGAGAATTAATCTTTTCAGTGGTATGTTAACCAAGGTTTTTCCAGTGTCTCTCGTTAAAAGCAGATTGTTGACTTTTCATCCTGGTGTGCCAAACATTTTCACTGCAACCCTAACAAGACTTTCATCTTACAACCATTATTTCTTAATGGACTTGGAGAGGGGCAGTGTATGGAAATGGATTTCCTTTTCAGCTCAGAGCAACGGCCCATCATTACTGAGCTGGGTCTTGGAGAAACATTACACATGCAAACATTTAAAGTATTTCCAGGGTAACTACTTCTCTTTCCTGAAGTGCAATTCATGTTTTATCTATTATGTTTAAGCAACATTTGGTCCTATTTCACCTTTCAAGTATCCCTACTATGGACACTACTCATTCTCCTGTACAGTAAAACTCATAATGAATGAGATCATACACAAACCTTCTTTTTTTTTTTTTATGGAGCAGATTTTGTAGAACTTTCCCCTCATCTTAGGTAATAAATCTGTCTGTGAAAACCACGAGTCCCAAATGCTGACCATTTCACAAGAACACAGGATGACGACATCACTCGTCACTTATTTCTTATTATAGGGTAGACTATAGCATTCATATTTGAAAAAAAATATTAAAAAAATAAAAATATATATATGAATCTACTGTTTGCCCTCGCAGTGATCTAGTGAAACAGTGATTTTCTATTAATTCCTTTTTCCTACTGGTGATGCCCTGATATCTGTCACCAAACAGCACTCCCTTGGTTTGCAGGAATGCATTTTTTTTTATTCCAAGCTAACACCCCTTTCAAAAGTTGCCCATTCCTCCCTTTAAGCCTTTTCATTCCTAATATGCACTTCTAAAGATTCCTTAACAATTAGATACACAGATGCAGTTTGGAAACTTTCAACCTTTGATGGTATTTTGAATCCCAGCCCTACTGGCAGCAAATGAACTAAAGGTAACAACACTGGAGTGTGATACCATCAGCTCTAAGAAGCTGTGTAATATTTATATGTCTTCATTCAGACTTTATATCAAATGTAACAGGCTTTGCAACCTTCATTAAGAAAAGCTGGCACCCAGAGGTTACCATATGTTCCTCTTTTTAGGCTAGTGTTTAAGTGCAGATGTATATTTATTTTTCCACTCCCTGAACTGTTCTTGCTGCAGAGCTAATGAAACCATTACTTTAATCCCCACTGGCCTTCAGGGTACATCATATGGTCCTTACTAGTTCAGAATTCTTTTAAGTGTGCTTTCTATTTCCTTGCTTCTGCAGTATTTATAACATCCCAGTTCAAGAGGCTTTGCTTTTTCTGTGGGCTTTAGAGAAACCAAAACCTTTGGTATCACTGAAGGAAGAAGTGAAGCCAAATCTCCCCAAGTCCAACACAGAACAATTCCTCCCCCAGCCATCACCATCTCCCCAGCAGCCTCAAGGAGCTGAGCTCTCCACGACACCCTGCCTTTTTTTAACAGATTGACTGGTCACCATTCTAATCCAAAGATCCTTCTTGCATCCCAGCTATTGTTTATTTATAAAATAGCCACTGTAGACTTTCAGATTCTCAACTCTGAGTTATTACTTAAGGTTTTGCACTAGACACTCAGCCATCCTCTATTTTATAGAATACCAAAGCATCTAAGGTTTCTATTGGATCTCTCTCTGCATTGTAATGTTTCCACATTTCCTTCGAGTCTTATCCAAACTCCACTGAATTAGGGAAAGCACCACGGACAGAGTGGGCAATTTTTATTTTTATTTTTTTATAAGAAGCATAGTCCAGTGAATTTGATTCACACACGTAGCCTTCAGTCAGAACATGGGAGCTGCTGAAGGCCTTCAAGTTCCTGCAGAAAACAACAGCTACGGGTAAGATTTGGCCCCATTTTCTTCTTTCCCTTCCTGCAGTGGATGCTTTGCAAGACATTAATTCCTCTGTGCTTGATCCTAGTCTATAAGATTAGACTTTTATACTATATTTTATACTTCAGCAAATCCCACGGAACTCATTCTGGTTTATGCTGCTTCTTAGAGGAGACTATTATATGTAAGCTGAATTCTTAAACTNCAACAAAAATAATAATAAATAAGAACATAATCAAAACTTCTTTTTTTTTTTTTATGGAGCAGATTTTGTAGAACTTTCCCCTCATCTTAGGTAATAAATCTGTCTGTGAAAACCACGAGTCCCAAATGCTGACCATTTCACAAGAACACAGGATGACGACATCACTCGTCACTTATTTCTTATTATAGGGTAGACTATAGCATTCATATTTGAAAAAAAATATTAAAAAAATAAAAATATATATATGAATCTACTGTTTGCCCTCGCAGTGATCTAGTGAAACAGTGATTTTCTATTAATTCCTTTTTCCTACTGGTGATGCCCTGATATCTGTCACCAAACAGCACTCCCTTGGTTTGCAGGAATGCATTTTTTTTTATTCCAAGCTAACACCCCTTTCAAAAGTTGCCCATTCCTCCCTTTAAGCCTTTTCATTCCTAATATGCACTTCTAAAGATTCCTTAACAATTAGATACACAGATGCAGTTTGGAAACTTTCAACCTTTGATGGTATTTTGAATCCCAGCCCTACTGGCAGCAAATGAACTAAAGGTAACAACACTGGAGTGTGATACCATCAGCTCTAAGAAGCTGTGTAATATTTATATGTCTTCATTCAGACTTTATATCAAATGTAACAGGCTTTGCAACCTTCATTAAGAAAAGCTGGCACCCAGAGGTTACCATATGTTCCTCTTTTTAGGCTAGTGTTTAAGTGCAGATGTATATTTATTTTTCCACTCCCTGAACTGTTCTTGCTGCAGAGCTAATGAAACCATTACTTTAATCCCCACTGGCCTTCAGGGTACATCATATGGTCCTTACTAGTTCAGAATTCTTTTAAGTGTGCTTTCTATTTCCTTGCTTCTGCAGTATTTATAACATCCCAGTTCAAGAGGCTTTGCTTTTTCTGTGGGCTTTAGAGAAACCAAAACCTTTGGTATCACTGAAGGAAGAAGTGAAGCCAAATCTCCCCAAGTCCAACACAGAACAATTCCTCCCCCAGCCATCACCATCTCCCCAGCAGCCTCAAGGAGCTGAGCTCTCCACGACACCCTGCCTTTTTTTAACAGATTGACTGGTCACCATTCTAATCCAAAGATCCTTCTTGCATCCCAGCTATTGTTTATTTATAAAATAGCCACTGTAGACTTTCAGATTCTCAACTCTGAGTTATTACTTAAGGTTTTGCACTAGACACTCAGCCATCCTCTATTTTATAGAATACCAAAGCATCTAAGGTTTCTATTGGATCTCTCTCTGCATTGTAATGTTTCCACATTTCCTTCGAGTCTTATCCAAACTCCACTGAATTAGGGAAAGCACCACGGACAGAGTGGGCAATTTTTATTTTTATTTTTTTATAAGAAGCATAGTCCAGTGAATTTGATTCACACACGTAGCCTTCAGTCAGAACATGGGAGCTGCTGAAGGCCTTCAAGTTCCTGCAGAAAACAACAGCTACGGGTAAGATTTGGCCCCATTTTCTTCTTTCCCTTCCTGCAGTGGATGCTTTGCAAGACATTAATTCCTCTGTGCTTGATCCTAGTCTATAAGATTAGACTTTTATACTATATTTTATACTTCAGCAAATCCCACGGAACTCATTCTGGTTTATGCTGCTTCTTAGAGGAGACTATTATATGTAAGCTGAATTCTTAAACTATATCAAATCCAATATAAACACCCTCTTTATAAGACACACCTCACTCTAATGCTCAGTGTGGAACTCCTAACAAAAAAATTATAAATGGAGTGCTTTGTTCAGGCATTTAACTCTTTCATTCCTAATACCGAATCACAACGCTTAAGCTGTTTTTATTTTGCACTTGAAAATAAATATAAAGGGAAGCTGTAACTTAACCCATATGATGTGTTCTGAGCAGATCTGGGAGAAGATTTTAACAAGAGATGAAAACTTAGGATGTGATTTCACCAAAGTTTTGAGGGTTTATCATCTTATTTTTTTGGAGGGGTGTCTGGGAAGGAGTGGGGGGAGGGGGAATGTGCTAAACCTTTGCTAATTGTTGGAGAATTCAAACCTGTTTTCATTTATTTGAAATTATTACATAATGGAAGCAGGACGCTATAATTCAACCCAAATGGACAACTTCAATAAGCGGGTGGAAATGATTCAGTACATTAAAGAGAAGCTGTTTCAATAACAAATCTTTATTATAATCAGGAGTGAAGTGGTTAATTTAAGATTTTACTGAAAAACAGGCTGGCAAAAATGTTTCCAGGGATGTGGGGATTTTTTTTCCTTTTACTCAGTAGGGGTTTGGAGAGGAGGTTTGGAAGGGAAGGAGGGCTTTGGTTCCAGGATCCCTGCATTCCCACGAGTTCCATTAAGGAAGGGGGAAGGGCTTCCTGCTGAGGCAGCCATCTGCAGCTTGCTGTGAACAGCAGGAACCAAAGGCCTGGTAAAAGCAGAGTAAACCCAGGGTGACAATTCTGTCTGCATTCAAAGGCAGAACGTGGCTGATTTGTGTTGTTATTACTCATCTTGTTACTACTATTATTATTAAGGAGGAGGGAGGGGTTCTCTGGCAGAATTAGCAGGTCTATAATGGAATATTAATTATAAGCGAACAATAGTGTTAGAGGCAGCAAAGTGTCTAGTGCAAACACACCCTGACATCCTCCTCTGGAATGCACCACTGACAGCAAGCTGGGATTGTCATCAGCCAGGCTACTGTCACTCTGCCACTAACTATCTGCACTCTCTGACATCCCCTAAGTTATTGCTTTCTAGGCTAGAGTAAATGAGACCTGGATTTTTGTAAAGTGCTATCACTTAATACTTACTTTATTAAGTTTCCTTTTTATGCCCATGATTTGAGGCTAACACAGCTGTTATTTCCTCCACTGCCTGGTTTTGGTGAGCGTTGCCTATGGAAAGTAACAAAGAGAGTGACACTGGAAAAAATAACAAGGGTGTTTTAACTCCCAACATCTGGAGAAAACAATATTAAGGCAACAGGAACAAATAGGTACGGTAGCTCACAAAGCAAATGTCCATTTTTTAACAACTACATAGTTTATACACTACAGTGGGGTTTATTCTTTTAGTCTAGGCAATTGAATACAAAAAAATAAGGTTGAAAAACTTCATCAAAGGAGCAGCAATCCCAGTTCTTGTTTAGGTCATTCTAATGCCAAAGCACCAGATATAAAGGGAGAAAGAAAGAAAGAAAGAAAGAAAGAAAGAAAGAAAGAAAGAAAGAAAGAAAGAAAGAAAGAAAGAAACTAATATCCTTTTCAGAAAAGAGTTTTAAAATTCCATCAAAAGCTTCCTGTTATGTAGTTTTCAATAAAGTTTTATCACTGGAATACATGTCCCTAGCTGCTACCTACAAAGAAGCAGAAAAACTCCACTGTATCATATGAAACCTCAGAACTGAAATAAGTATTCCTGTGGAGTGATAAATATCAAGAGAGTGGTGGTAGTTTTCCAAGGAAAAAAAAAAAAAGGCAAATATAAAACTTCACAATATTTGCATTCACATTACTGCACATAACTAAATAAATCAGAAAATGTATCAAGTAACCCTTTAGGCAGAGGGATGCATTTACCATAACAATATCTATTTGGAAATACCACATTTCAATACTACTACTTTTTCCTTTTAAATTTGATAGATTTATTTTTACAATGTACATTCCTAAACCCTCCCATTTGTTGTCTGAATTCCTGTTTGTGACCTTGGAATTCCAAACTTATGATGTCATCCTCTGCTTTTTTTTCCAAGGTCATTGTATTAGAAAATTAAAACAGTATGAAAATACTTCTGTCCCTTCACACCCTCTCCTTTTCTCCTGTTAACAAGGATTGCCTTGGTATCCATTTAAAAATTAAAATAAAAATTTTCAATGGAAAACTTTTACTCACCATACTGTGCAAAACAGAAGGTCTGTTTTTTTTCACAAACATTATGTTTGCATACTATGTGTAGCAGAAGCTGCTGATTTCTAGCTACTCTTTTGGAGTATGGACATTTCTGCTTTATTTAATATTTTCTTTTAAAGAAAACACCACAAAACTGCTGAAGAGTTTCTGCCTTTTTTTTTAACTCTCCAAAAGGAGGACTGCACTTTCAGCAACATAATTATTTTAACAGTTTTCCTTATTTAAAGGGTATATATAATGAAAGACTTTCTCCTGACAGTAATGAGAAGTAGATAGATGGTCGTTAGGAACAGATGCTCCTAATGGCTGCACCACTGCTTATGACAGCAAAAGCCAGAGGAAGTCATTACACACCTAAACAGAAGATGCAGTTTTAGTTCCTAGTACAAAACACACATCCCAGGTCAGTAAATTACTTCTGAATAGGTTTAGCTTCCATGCAAAGACATTTCCAGGGGCTCTGCTGAGTAGGTTTTCTATCCATACACAGGTGAAACAACTGCATATCCCAGCCAGGCTGCAAAACTACACGGTGCATTGCAGGAGAAATTCAAAGAGCCATGAGAAACTACACTTCCAAATGATACCTGATTAAAACCTTAGTGAAATATGAAAGCTGATAATTAATGCTAGACAAACCCAGAAAATCCTCCTTATTTTAATAGGTGCTACAAATGCTCACCACCTCACAGAATTCAGTTCAAAGTCACCTTTACAAATAACATCTCCTTCACAACCCTGAAGTATTAATTTTTCCAAAGAAACTGTGAGACCCAAAATCACACAAACCAATTTTTTTTTTTAATTGCTTAAATGCTATCAACTGAGACCACAATATTTGCACGCTATTAAGAGAAATACAAGAACATGTTTCTGTCTTTACATCATAAAACACTGTTTCCTCAGATGAGGCTAGAAATGCAACAGTTTGCCAATGCTAAAATCCAAGTGCTACAGCAATGTAGGTGTCGACAAACAAAAAAACCCAACATCTACAACTTTAACTTAACAATTTTGCTTTTTAAATATTCAGAGAGCAAACATGATTACTCTGAAGCAACTTTCCTACCTCCCCAAGGCTACTAACCCACATTCAGAAAGGTTTCCCTTTTGAAACACACCAGGCAGTCTTGGAGACCAGTAGATATTTAATGTCACAGCACAGACTGGTGCTTGTACAGATGCTCAGTATCAGTGCAGAAAACACCTTGTGTTTCAGTGGATCCAAAACATAGCAGGCATTACTGATGAGAAGCACAAGGTTTGTTTAAATGGTGCCTAGGTTTTTGCATTTGATTAATAGTGTAATTGCTTTAGCTGTCAGAGGGATATGGTACCTGTGGGTATCACTTCAGAACAANAAGGGAGAAAGAAAGAAAGAAAGAAAGAAAGAAAGAAAGAAAGAAAGAAAGAAAGAAAGAAAGAAAGAAAGAAAGAAACTAATATCCTTTTCAGAAAAGAGTTTTAAAATTCCATCAAAAGCTTCCTGTTATGTAGTTTTCAATAAAGTTTTATCACTGGAATACATGTCCCTAGCTGCTACCTACAAAGAAGCAGAAAAACTCCACTGTATCATATGAAACCTCAGAACTGAAATAAGTATTCCTGTGGAGTGATAAATATCAAGAGAGTGGTAGTAGTTTTCCAAGGAAAAAAAAAAAAA
>VYZU01047045.1:1684-13355 GCA_013401355.1 Ceyx cyanopectus
TGATTATTTATCAGTGTTGATTTGCCACTTATGGGTATTCTGTCAAGGAAAATGTGCTTTATTATATAGATCTATAGTAAGATAAACATGTTTAGATATCTGTGAACTCAAATGTCTGTTCTGGGAAAATATTTTCATTTTGTTTTTAAAGACAGTTATTTCAGTATGAATAAGCCAGGTGCAAGTGAAATATTTCTCCAATGTGTATGAAACCATACATGTGTATGATGGTCCTGAGATCTCAGGAATGTAATCAAAAAACATACAAAACAAACAAAAAAAACCCCACCAAAACAATATTTTTACTTATTCATCTTGGCCCCTCAAAGCTTAAATAAGCAGAATATAGATTATAAGGATATTTTTAGACACACAGTGAATTTTAACAAAAAATTCTATCTCTGTTTCTGNGTGTTACAGAAGCAATTTGATTCAACTATAGGCTTTAATTCTTCTATCCTTTAAGCTGTTACAAAACAAAAAGGTGAAAGATGCAGGAGCTGCTTTTTCTTCCCTCAGCAGTTCCAGGCACAGGAATCAGCATTATGACCAGCTAATGAAAGGAGTGTGTTCTCTCAACCTCTCACTCCACTGCTCTTCCTTTTGGAACAGAGGGAATATTTCACTTGTGCAATTCACCACCAGCATCTGTCATTCCACACGTCTTTTAGGATACTAAAATTGTTAATGAATCTCTTTTGTAGAAGTAATTCTTCCCATGCCTTTTCCTGGGCAGATGTTCTGGGCACAGAGTTAGTGTCAATGGAGTTTTTTGTTCAATCTCTGAGTGATTTACTGTTCACAATTCCACACTGCTTGTTTTTCTAATATATTTCAGAAATGGAAGACTGGAAGTAATCTGTGTGTATCATAGTCACTGAAAAAGTGCTCCAAAAGCCTACTTAGAACAAGATTATCACTTGTATGACATGAAAGGCCTGTTAGATATATTCACCCACAGGTACTTGTGTTCGTGATTTTAGAAATGAAAACAAATTTAAACAATTATTCACCAAACATGTAAGTGGGTTTTCAAGGACACAGGTGAGAAGAGAGTAACCATGCTTAGTTTGGTAAAGATCAGTTCCAGAAGGTCTCCACTCACTCCCATTTGCTGACAACTGGTAACAATATCCCAAGCAATCAATAGCTCAGGTTCATATTCTATGCACACACTGTGGAGAAACTTAGGAAGCATGCTAGTTTTGGTGGTCATTCCTCTCTTTTCTTGAGACAACAAAAATACAACAGAATTCTATAGTAGTTGATCTATGCAAATAAGTGACACGATCTTTTAATTAGGTTTTCAGTAAAACAACAAAAGGCTCAGGCATATTTCTGATGCCTCATAAGCCAACATTTGCTGGCTTTCTGAGAGAGATCTTGTTGCAATCAGTTGTAGATGGAAGACATGAAACAACTGTGAATTGCTCTGAGTATGCAGTGCTCAGCATAAGAAGTTTCTGTAAGCTCTCTGGCTGCATGCTGATTGCTCCTGCTTTTTGCTGAACTAACACAAGACCAGGAACACCTGCTACTGTTCCAGACCTTTTGCTCATGGACCTACCACTGATGTGGTTTGTGTCTGCAATGTTTGCACAACTGACACAAGGAGACACGACTCAGGTTCATAAATTTAAACAGGGAAGACAGAATTTCATACTGGCTGTGATAGTGGAAAAGAGGCATCAGCTTTGTAAAATCAAAATTGGGTGCAGTAAATTAAAATAAATTTATTTGTTTAGACTCTTAATTTTGGTCTGTTTGATCTGTTTGGTTTTACTGTGAGGGCATCAAATTTATTACTTGCTTTCCAATTAGGATTTATCTTCATTAATTTTATAAAATAAATAGGAGTATAAGATATGAGCTATGCCCAGTTTCTATTAAATCAGTATATGAAAGCAGTTTTTCTTCAAAAGAGAAATTATAAGTTCATCAAAATAAAATTTTTATTATTTATCAGTGTTGATTTGCCACTTATGGGTATTCTGTCAAGGAAAATGTGCTTTATTATATAGATCTATAGTAAGATAAACATGTTTAGATATCTGTGAACTCAAATGTCTGTTCTGGGAAAATATTTTCATTTTGTTTTTAAAGACAGTTATTTCAGTATGAATAAGCCAGGTGCAAGTGAAATATTTCTCCAATGTGTATGAAACCATACATGTGTATGATGGTCCTGAGATCTCAGGAATGTAATCAAAAAACATACAAAACAAACAAAAAAAACCCCACCAAAACAATATTTTTACTTATTCATCTTGGCNATCTGTGAATTTAGAATGTATTTTCTCAAATTTTTCTCTAATGGCCTTTTTCTCTTCTTTAACAAAAATACTAAGTAATGTATTCAGTAAAATATTAGTGATAGCTGACTGTATTCATGGTTCTATTTTTCCTTTTCTGTGAACAATGGTTGTTGATACCAGCTTACACTCCTTTCTCAAATTATACAGAATAGACTCAGAGGTTTTGTTTCAGCTCATGCTATTTGGAAAATTAGTTTAAGGTCAACAGCACTGGAGTAACAAATACGTATGATGACACTAAATTTTGAATTATCTATCTTCTCAGAAAATGCACTACAGCAAAGAGAAGAATGCCTAGAAATTCCTCTATGTTACCAGGGAATTTTCTGCTTCTTTAAGGCAGTTACAAATGTTGGAAGGAGTCTACATCTGCACAGAAAACCAGAGAGGAAATTACTCTCTGTCTCTGCTACTCCTGGGAGAACTTGCTACGTAACAATCACATCCCATCTCATCACATGCCTTTCTTTTTTTCTGAATCTATGTCATCGATTCCTCACTGACCTACTTAACAAGATAACTTTATATTTACAAGGAACCATTAAGGGAGTGAGAAATCAGTCTAACAAACATCAAATGCATATTAAATTGTATATTGTTTCTAAGTATATCTGTAATAACTTTAGATTTGGTTTCTGAATGGAGTCCTTACAAAGCTGTGGGTCTAGATAATTTTTGTTAGTGCTTCAATTACCAAGCAAGATTAATTTAGCCAGGATATAAAGTCAACAGGACAGCATTTGACTTTTGTCAGTGTTGTACTACTATCTGACAGCTACAGCTGTGGTAGCCAGAAGCATGTACAAGCAATGACTCCAAGTGCCAGAGGAGACCTAATTGGAAGAACTTAGTTGTTGTGCTTTTGCTTTTGTTTTATTCTAGAGCTCGTGCTAAAACCTGTTTGGTTTTTAGAGCTGTATGCATATTGAGCAGCTGCCTGCTGTCAGTACAAAAAAAGCTCCTCAGGAGCTGTCCATGAATTTGAAGCACCAGAAAATGTTCCAGCTGTAAATATTCAAGCTGGCATCGGCCATAAACTCATTCTGTCAAATACCTTCTACTCTTACCTCACACTGGGTGTAGAACCCATGCTCAGCCCTGGGTGAAGTTTAACAGCTGCTGTGCCTGTGCTAATATGCCTGGGCACATTGCAATATTTGGCTGTAGGCTGTCACCCTGCCCACTGTCAGTTTTGTGTATTGTCTGGAAAGGTGCCTCAGATGGGCAGTTGAGAATTGGCACTGAAAAGCCCAGGCAATCCTGCTTCATGTAAAATGGTATTTTTCTGTAAGGGTTTTACTTCTTGTTGAGGCGACTTTATGGCTACAGGAATCAGAGAAGCAGCACAGAGCACAAATGCTCACTTAAATAGCCATTAAAATGCTGTTTGGATAACAAATCTTTTTAGCTTATTAATCAGCATGATGTGATTTACTCAGAATTTGTACAGCTAGAACCAATAGTAACAAGAGCAATGGGGACAAATCCTCTTGTGTTACTTCCCATACAAAAATCAGGCAAAAATACACAACCAAAAAACCCCATATGGTTTCTACTCCAGCCACTTGCATCTAAGGACATGAACAGTTGCAATCAAGGTATGAGACAATATAGAGAAACTGGAATAAACAGATAAAAAAAAGTAAAAAGTTTATAGGAGGTGCAAGATTGGACAAAAAAACCCAACAAAAAACTACTGTCCTGTAGTGATTGATGTATCTTGCACAATATCTTCACATTAGACATTATCACCTACATTTATCATGAGACCATCATCTCAGCAGCATAGTTACCCAAAAGCAGATCACAGGATTTATGCAGAATAATGAAGTAACTGCAGATATCCAGAAGGATTTACAGATGTCAAAGAATCTTACTGCTTGTTTGAAAGCATCAAATATTGACCAAGGGTAGGAAATGATTATTTATGGTATCAACTGGAAGATTACTTTGCCTAGGAGTGAATTATGAAGGACCAGCAAAGAAAAGACAAAAAGTTAAGTCCCTGGAAGACAAGAGGACTAGTTGAGGCATGAATGAAGAGGGGTTGGAGAGGTTTTGCTGCAGATATTTACAAAATGCCCAGCGTTTTTCAGAGAAACACTTGGATGACATCTGTAATTCTTCTACATCAGAAAAATACAGTGGTCTATGCAGCATTTAGCTCTCACTCCGAGTAAGAAAACAGCATTAACATTATGACTTCAGTGATGCATAGCCTTGTGCAAGCCCTCTGCAGAGGGTGAGTTTCACCCTAAGGGAAGGTCGAGTAGTAGATTGTGTTTTTAAATAAATGGCTTAGTTTGAAAATTCTCAGAATAACAACACTACAGGTCGTTCTGTGCAGGAACATAGGAGAGGTTATTCACTAACTGACTCTCAGATAATGAAATATCCTTATTTGTCCATATAATCATCAAACCATTTCTGCATAGGGAATGGACATGCAAACCTCCAGCCTCTGCTCTGTTTCAAAGGACATATTTTATACACCTGTAGAAATTAACACAAGAAGAACAGCCATAGAAATTAAAGGAGGGACAGCCATACCACACGCCCACTGCATGCCATCTTAACACCAACCAAAGCATAAAATATACATAAAAACCCCAAAACCACTCAAAATAAAAAGCAAAAACAACCACAAAACCACCTAGCCAACATACAAAAACTCCCTCTACGCCTCAACACCACCAATGACACCTCAACACCTCAAACCCTAACCCCAGCACCTCCCAAACACCCCAATCACACACTAACACCTCGGAAACACACCCTAAGACCTCATTAACACCCCCACCCACGTCACAACACCTCGAAACCACACCCTCACACCCCCTAGCCACACCCTAACACCTCTGGGCCACACCCTAACACCCCTAGCCACACCCTAACACCTCTGGGCCACACCCTAACACCTACATAACACCTCCCAGCCACACCCTAACACCCCTAGCCCCCCCCTAACACCTCTGAACCACCCCCTAACACCTACATACCCCCTCCCAGCCACACCCTACCCCCCCTAGCCACACCCTAACACCTCTGGGCCACACCCTAACACCTATTTCACACCTTCTAAATAAGGAAATACACCTCATTAATTATGCAAAATAGCCCCCCCAACCGGAAGTACCCCCAAAACACCATTTTTTACGGATTTTACCCCCAAATAGGGTTAGGGTCAGAATTAGGGTCAGAATTAGGGTGAGGGTGAGGGGTTAGGGTTAGGAATTTATTATTATATTCTATATCATTATTATAGAATAATAGATGAAAGACCACCTGTAATTTTTGTATCTTTTATTTTGTTTGTTCTCATTAAAAAAAAAATAAATTGCTTGAGTTGCTCAAACAAAAAAAAAGACCAAAAAACCCCTTTTATTTAAAAAGTAAAGTTTTTAGAAAATCAGTGTCAAGAGTGAAAATCCATTAATGGAATTTTATCCTAAACTTAATTTTCTTATATGATAAAGAAAGTAATAGCTTTTTCTATAGATGCCTTAGGGCAGTTCTGTGCTCTACAATGATATTTGGAGCATTTGTAATTTGCATTTACATTGCAAATGCCTGCATTTGAAATAGTATTTGGATTTTTTAACTGTCTTACAGTTTATCCAAATAGCTATTCCACATTCTCTAGCATGATTTGTTTTCTGAAGTACAGGGTTATTTATTTTCACAATCTGATAGCTCACACCCTCACATTCCTAGAAATAGAAGGTTCATCCTCTGGCTTTCCAGCAACACCTCTAACTTCCACTGTGTGGGCATAACTTCCTATATTGCCCATTGTGTCAGTAGGATATATATAGGAAGGAATATTCCCTCACCACCAAGGACAAGAAACAAAAAGATAGACAGAAAAAATATATATTAGATTTTTTCTTCTGGTAAACCTAGTTCAGATATGTGAGAGTGCTTTTGATTTAAGTAGATAAATAACAAATATTTAGACTTTTCAGAATCAATCCAAATTTTCTAATATAGTCAGCCAAGTACTAGAATCAGTATTATATTGACCAGTCTCAACTCATGTACTTTGCATACTAGGGTGGAATTATTTTATGTCTTTATATGTATCATCAAGGGTACTCAGGAAATTTGACTGAAGGGACTACTGGCTATTTTTGGATTACTTCAATTTCATTTTAAAATAATAGCCATATTTAAATGTAAAAATAAAAAAAAACAGGGATGAACTTGTTTTCTTCAATCTGAACTGTTCTATGAGATTCTGCAAAAGTGGTGGATGGAAAGAAAAACTCATAGATATAAGTGTTGCAGGTTGTCAAGAGTACACATTTGGAATGTGAAAGCCACCTGCAGAGTGTTATGATAACCCTAGTTCTTTCTGGTTTCATGGTGAGGGGATTCTGAAACAAATCACTGGAAAAGGTTGAGAGAACAGATCTAGAGCAAGCTCCTGAGTGATGACCTAATCTCTTTTTGTTCCTTGCTATTGATGTTACTTTAGCAGTTCTTACTGTGGGCAAGACAAATGCCATCAATTTTTAAATAGAAGTCCTCATTAATATAAATGGGTTTTTTTTCTATCTGGCAAGAGATAAGACCCTGAATTTTCACTCTCCTTTCACCATCTTTTTTTTTTTTTCTTCTTTTCCCCTCTCCTAAACAGACCTGAATCTTCTTCCCTAACATTCTGCTTCCATTTGCTTTAACCAACTGCTTGATTAATCTTAAATCCATCACTTTGGTAGCTGCCATTGCCATCCCTGAAGCAGTATTATACTGAAATCTGTACTTCTTATAGACTTCTGATCCCTTCCAAGATTTCTTTTTCTTTCCTTCCAAGATTTATTTCTCACCTGCATCTGTGTGTGTTGTCCACTTATTTCCTCAACAGATTACATAGTAGAAAAACTTAATTTTTTTCTATTCATGGAATTAAACTCGTGTCCAAATTACTCTTCACCATAGACAGAACAAAATCTTCCACTTTAGTACATTTTAAAATTATTAACTGTAATTATTATTTGCATCTTTCCATGTTATTTAAACTGTTCGTAACAAGATGAAAAATTCCTTAAGTGTGACCTTATAAATACCATGAAAAATTAGTTTGAAATAATAGTTATTTTTCTTCAGAAGTCATTTACCTCTTTTTCATGTTCTTAGTGTGGCACAAGTTCAGGATGCTCCTTGATCAGTGCTGTAATATTATTGCCTAAGGGTCTCACATTGAATACATAATTTTATCTTAATAAATACTTAGATGCCTTTGGGTTTTTGCTGCAAGATTTCTTTCTTACATTTTCCTCTTACCTATTGTGCTTTATATTTAATTATGTTTGTCAGCCACTGGCATGTATCTTTAAGTACTTCAGACTTTTATCTCAGTGTGTCACACCCCATTATTAACATAGCTAGACTCAGAGCCATACTTACCTGGATACATAGAAAAAACTTAATTTAGCATTATTAATGTGCTTAAGTTGAAAGGTGAAAAACACAGATCTCAACTTTGCAAACAATTCCACCTGAGGTTCATTTTCAGAAAGTAAGTAGTCCTAATTCCTTTGTAGGAATCAAACATCTGTTTAATTGACTCCACAACAAATGCATCATGCTCTAATAATGTGAAATATCCTTCAATTTGTTTGTTTGTTATGGCTTTTGATAATGTACTTTCAGTTTTCTAGAAAACTGTCTTCAAATTTTGTATCACTATTAAATAATAGATTCATCTTCTAAATATATGGGATATTTCCAACAGCTTTTAAAATATGTTAACGTCATTAGCGTAATTCATAATGTGATTAATAATGTAATTCTGAATTTAAAAAATACCTCTTGTTAAAAATAATTGAAAACACAGTGGGGAATTTTTAAAGGAATTGTCTTAATTAAGAAATCAGACGTGACAATGCATTTCTGGTAATTTATTTCAGACTCCCTGGATTATAAAAGTCTCTTGCTTTCAAGTCTGGTAATATTAAATTGAGCTTAAAACAAATGGACAGAATGCATGGTCTGTATTGATTGTCTTACTAATTAAAATACTTTCATCCCCTGAGAATATTTCCAATAACATTTTTTTTTCTCTAATTTTTCTAAAATTAATATCACAAAAATGAAAAATACCCATGCTACATATGGCAGATAACTGTGAACAAAGTTGCTTTCATCTTACAGTTTGAAGGCACAGTATTATATTATGAGTTCATGTTATTATTTTATTTAGATAACTCCTGCTTGCATGAGTAACTTCAACTTGAGGGGGAACTATTTGCTCCAAAATTGAAATTGGGGTTGGAATGAAGACCAAGGCCGCTGCTGGATCTTGTGCACCATGGTGAGGGGTGCAGAAAGTAAATTAAAAAAAAAAGAGAATGCTAACAAATAGGATTCTATAGGATAGATGTATATTTGCCAGTCGCTGAGATCAGCTGCAGTGCAGGTGGGCCCATGCTGAGGAAGGGAATCACAGCAGCAAGGCCCAGCTGGGGGCTCTGGGGGCTTTCCGAAGCCAGGGGAGCAGCTGGGCTGTGCCGGGGGCCAGCAGCTGGTGGGCGGGACACTGAGGCAGCCCAGGTGGAGCAGTTCAGCCTGGAGAAGAGAAGGCTCTGGGGAGACCTTATAACCACCTGCCAGTGCCTGCAGGGGCTCCAGGAAGGCTGGAGAGGGGCTGTTTCCAAGGGCTTGGAGTGAAAGGATGAGGGGTAATGGGTTTAAATTAGAGAATGAACACCGCTCAGCCAAGAGCCGTCACCTGGGGGACTACGGGGATCCAGGCTGGAGCTCCCACATAAACTTACAGCTCAACAGGTAAGTCTGAGCCTAGCGCTGGTATCTGAGGGCAAGCAGAGACACCCCTGTGTGCGAGGTTACCTGTTAAGGGATCTGCTTTGCTCCCCCAGGCTGAGGAACTGAGGGAGGTACTGGAAAGGCTGAGGAGCATCAGGGAGTATGCGATGAGATAGGTCTGGTAGTATCAAATGGCAGCCCCCCATAAGGGGGTTATTGGGAAAACAGAGGCAGAGCCTTCATGGTAGTGCAAGGTAGAAAGCATAAATTGTCATAGGAGAGTTTCTGACAGGACACGAGGAGAAATGTTTCTTAATCTTGATAGGCCAGCAGTGGAGAAGGTTGCTCAGAGTTGTGAGATTCCCATCCTTGGAGGTTTTCAGAATGAGACTGGGCAAAGCCCTTGAACAACCTGTTCTGATCTCACAGCTAGACCTGCTTTGGGCAGGAAACTGGACTAGAGACCTCCTGAGGTCACTTTCACTGTGAATTATCCCTATGATGCTGTGATATTCTAAGTCTCATCTTTCCTGATATAATATCTCTGATCCTGATATAATATCCTCACTCATTTACATGACAGGGTCACTGACTCTCCCACTGATCCTGATGGAGTCTGACTTTGGCTCTTGGACTTTATAGTTTAAAGTGTGAGGATATGTGTGACAAATACTTTGTTTCTAATTAATTAAGAAATAACAAAACCCTCAATAACCTTGGCCTAGTATTTTTAACTGCACTGCAGAAAGACAAGAGCTTGGTATGCATGTGGTCCATTGTTACAGCATTATATCAAAAGTATGTTGGGCTCCATTCACCAAGTGAAGAAGATGCATCAAGGGTTTGCTCTTCCTAGAAAGCTTAGCCATCTTTTCTACAACCACCTTTGTCAAGTTAAATTCCTCCATACTATTGGTAGAGTAATAAGAGGAGGTTCTGTGTGAAAGGCAGCATGCCCAAAAGCAAGAGTATGTCAGATGATCAAGGATTGTTTGGCCTTGGAGGCAATCACATTAGGAAGTGCCAAGATGGATACACTGCTCTGAGTTAAATGAGCTGTTATACTGCATTTCTGTGCTTTAATTTAAGAAATGCACACAAGAGTCACCATCCAGAGCTTGTCCACTGGCATGTCTGTCTCCTCTCTTATCTCATTCAGATGTGACAAATTAGAGAAGAACACTGGCAGGGACAGCTATAGAGTCATCCAGCTTTTTAATATGTCTGACTTCATCTAGGTTTAAGTGTTTTAACTTTATTTTTGGACTAAGGATATATAAAACACACATTGAGACACTTTCATCTCAAGAGACACTTTCATCTCAAGAGTAGTATATTCTGATTAAATGATTTCTTAATAATATTCTTCAGTTTATCTTCAATAATAATAATTGTTACTGTTATTATTATTATTATTATTTTTAGATAAAGTAAAAATACCTACTTATTCCAGATAGACTGACTGTGGGACTGAGAGATTTCAAGGAGGGTGTATTAGAATGACTTAGCCTCTCTTTTAACATTCCTGGTAATTGACAATCCCACAATGAGACTGCTCATGGTACAATGGAGTTTGGGCATCAACACCAAGGCTACATTCAGTTCTGCACACACAGATTTCTGTTAAATGTGTTTGCAGCCACTGTTCCTAAAGGAAAGATGTGAGAAGATGTGCTATTCCTGCACACACACACACACACACCTTATTTGCCACACACTTTGTGAAGATGGGCATTGACCCCTGAAGTTTTTCAGAAGTGAGTAGCCTATTCAGAATCCCTCCCTGCAGGAATATGGCAGGTTCTGTCTCTTTCCTCTTTAAAGCAAATGGCTCCCACACTGAAATTCCCAGTTTGTTCTGAATTCAGCAGGAGTCTTCAGCACTCGGGGAGGCAGTAATGCAGTTCAAAACTCAGCAGGAGTCTTGGCCTCTCACAGAGCCAGATAGATTCTTCAAAATGCATACATTCCTCATTTCCAGCTCCTGCTGTGTGCTGTGAAAGCCCACCCCTTGCTAAACTGGAAGCCACTACCCTGTCCTTTTGTTATCTCAGGCTTGGCTCAGAGGTATTTCAATACTTACCTTCACTTCAGCCACAGCACATTTCTTGTGGTTAAATTTCTCTGGGTAGGAAAAGGAACAAGACATAGGGCTTACCATCATTTTATTTCAGGTATGTGAAAGGTTTCACATATCATGATGCAAGATCAAGAATGAAATAACTAACAGACAAAGATAAACTCGTGTTTGATTGTAAAAATTAAAATGAATTATTATAATACTTTTGAATTAAAACATTTGTCTTAAGCAAAATTAGAAGAAAGACCTAAATTTATCTCATTTTTTGTTTATTATGTAATATAAAACATCGAAGTTCAGGGTTAAAATGCACACAGAAATATTTTCAGCTTAAATTATTCATAAGACACCATGCTGGCAATTAGATAACTTCAGATTGAAGTATTTTAAGAAACTATTTTAATGAAAGGTCATTCTCACCCACAAGCTGTATTCTAATGGTAGGGTAATCCCCAGTTTCATACCTTAAATATCCAATGAGAAATAATTTCTAAGTGGTTTACATTAA
>VYZU01047046.1:1816-12794 GCA_013401355.1 Ceyx cyanopectus
TTGTATATATATATATATATATATATATATATATATATAATAGGAGATTGTACAACTGCATAACCACAGACTTACACTTCTATTCTGTGACAAATAAGGGTAGCATATAAAGGAAAACAAAAAAAAAAGGACAACAAAGAAGCTGCCTAAAACCACATCCTATATATACTGAAAGTCCTGCAACTCATTACACTGTCAGCTAGGAAAAAATGGAAAGCAATCCACTTAAACAGGTCACCTAATGAACTGATTTCTACCACCTCTGAACACAGAGCACTTCAAGCCAACAAAAATTGTCAAAACACAGACACCAGCAAAGGAATAAAGAATAATTTTACTCTCCACAAAGTACATTAATTCTCACTTCAAAGTCTTGCTGAGCTCCACAACAATGCAGAACTGTTTTAAATACTCTGGAAACTGCCTTTTAATCTTAGGGCAAAGTGGAGAGGGGAAAAAAAAGAGTGTACATGGACCTTAGTATTAATGCTTGAACCCTTCCCTCTATCTTTCCACTGCTTGCCTTGTTTTAAGTGTGTGGTCCATGACACAAATTCACTTCATTGTTAGATCAAAGAAGGCATTTTAGCTTTTACCCCACAGGCATGTATTTCACAGGCAAATTATTCCCAGTTTCCACTTCTATACTTTCAATGTGTTAAGAATACGGCGTGAAAGCTAAAAATAGTATGCTGCAAAAATACAAATAATGAGGGCTCCCTTCACTTAGTCCTCTCCAAATTTCAAGCTTTTAATAGCAGAGATAAATGTCTTGGCCTTCTCATGGAGTTTATCAGCCTTNTGTTTATCCTGAATACTGTGTTAAGTGTCAGAAGTGACACCCACTTTTGCCTCAAAGGCTAAAGATGTTTCAGAAGTCTTCTTGCCATACAAATATGATAGAAGTAGAAGGACAGAATAACTTTGTCTCAATACCTTTACCGAATATAATTAAAACTGAAAACAATTTTATTATTAGAATTGTATTTTCCCATTGTTTTTAGCCTCTGGTTTCCAGAGTCCTAATCCAGCCTTTGTGNATACAAATAATGAGGGCTCCCTTCACTTAGTCCTCTCCAAATTTCAAGCTTTTAATAGCAGAGATAAATGTCTTGGCCTTCTCATGGAGTTTATCAGCCTTGAGGAGACTGAAAAGAAATTCTTTCTGATTAAATGTCTCTAAAGGATCCTTGCTCAAGTGAATGCAGTGGCTCGTTTCCTACTGAACTGTAGCTGGCCTCTTGCTACCCCATTGCAATTGGCAAAATTGTCACCCTTCAAAAGAAAAACCAGCTCCCCTAAGTCAAAGAAGAGGTTTGTCAAACAGCCTGATTGTCAAAAGGGATTTCACTGCCAGCTCCTCTAGTGCTATCATGGGGAGAGTGAGAATGTAAAGTGGAATTCCTAACCTTGCACAGCAAGCAGGAGAGGGGTCCACCCATTCCAGCACAAGTCTCTTGATTCAGTTATGACCTCTGGAGAAGAATCTGAAAGCTCCATTGGTTTTCAAAGGTGACGTAACCCTCATGATTCCCATACTCTGCAGAATAACAAAAACATTTTGAGTCACATTAATGTAATTGAAGTTTTCAGTGTTAGCATCTGCACCCAACCTCTGGCTCCCAGTCAGTGGAAAGAACCTAGCATTTAACTACTTGTCTCATGCTAATACAAAGGGGTGAAGCAAATCATGTGAATTGTGGCCTAAGAGTGACTTTTCTTCCTCACACAGCTAAAAAAGCAGCAAAATGTGATGATTTAGGATTTAGACATCTATCTGTAAATGGCCAAACAATTTTTTCACCCCAGAACTGTAACTGGATTTGGTTCTGTGTAAAAGGCAGACTTCATACCTACATCCTTTATGGCCAAAGTACAAGTCCTAGTCATGAATGGAAAGATGACAGCTCTTGGGCAGAAAGATCACTCCAAGGTGGAAGGGGATATTCCAATTCCATTGCCAAGGCCTATCCACAAGGGCTCCGTGGTGTTGGATTTACATTGCCACACCTACCAATGTCATCAGTTCTTACAGACAGCTGACAGTTGCTATATACTAAATACTAAATTTATTTTAATTACATATTAAACATCATCCTTAGAGAGGTGATCATTCTCAGCCATCAATCTGCTAAGGATTTGTGATGCACTGTTTTTTGCATCATTTTCCTAATCACTGCCAGGCAAAAATACAGCCAGGGAAGCTGGATAGACAGCATCACATTAGCAACGTCACAACATTTCCTTCTGCTTTTATATATTCCTTGTAATTTATTGAAGGAAACACTGACCACAAAACAGACAGGGTATGCTCAGTCCCTTCTTTACTTTGAGAGTTTTGCTTTATGTTGCGTATGATGCAAGTTGCATTCAACTCTCAGTGCAGACAAAGTATGATCCCTCAGAATTTCTTCCTGTGAAAAGATCTAAAAAATAATTAGTTTGGACCACCAAAGTTAAAAGGAACATTTCAGGACCAGGACTATAATATAACTGCAAAGACATTTGCAGTTGTATGTCTCTCATTGTATGCCAGCTTATATGTTGTGCTTTGCCAATCAGTCAGGAGGGATTTATGCCCTGCTGATGAAGAGCAGCCTTAGCTAGTAAATCTGGCATCATATGAATAAGCAGCTGTTTATAGCTAGGAAGAAAAGTCAAAATGTTTCCTAATAGCAACCCCTTTAAACTATTCCCATTTAATTTTCAAACAGACAGAAACATAAAAAGTAATCCATAATGATATTTCTATTTTTCAATAGAAGGTAAAAATATTTCAGAGGTCTTATTATCATGCCTCTGTCACACTGAAGAAATCATGAGGCTGGGACTCAGCGTGACCTGTCCTTCTGACAATGAAGGAAAAAAAACCCTAAAACCCACCACAAGAAGGACAGTAATTTGGAGTCCAGTGGTATGTTTCTGATGCTCATCTATCCTGCTGTTGTTCAGTTCAGTGACATATAAACAGTGATCATCTGCTAACAGTTAGCTCTGTCTAGACACAGTGTGCTCTTCATTAGCTAATTGTTCACACCTCTCCCCATAGGCTGCAGGATGGCAAGAGAAATAGAGGCAGAATGTGCATCCATGCAGCACAACTGGCTCAGTAAATGAGCAGCAGGCGTTGTACACTGAACCATTAACCTGCCATTTCACTCAGGACTGGGGGAGCCTCCACCAGGACCTCTGAAAGTCATCACTTCAAAGCCTGACACTGGTATCTGCATCACTCACTTCATGTATGTGGATTTTTCTGGGCTTGAACACCCTGGGAATTCTTCCTGTTTCAGAACTTGTCTACTTTTGGGGATAAAAAGGGGGAACAGAGCAAAAAAAAAAAAAAGAAGATACATTAGGAAACAATAGCTCAAGCTAAGTGTGATTTGAAAGTGTACTAGTGTCACAATTATCAAAATACTGGATGTATATCATAATCCAGTATTAGTGTATTTTTTTTCCTAGAAATTAAAGAAATATTGTACAACCTAGCTCTTCTGAAGCTCTACAGATTTGGGAGCACAGACAGCAAAATTATTCCTCTTTATTCAGAGGTTTAGTTGTATTGAATGGATTATGACTGGAGTAAGCCAGAAATGTCTCAGTGGAACAATGTGTTTTGTTAGAACAAAAGAATTTCATGGGAACACACCCAAGTGAAAAAAGGAACTTGAATTTAAATCTCCTAGAGCCTAAAAAGTACTGTTTACCCTGGAGAAGGATTTTCTTACAGTTACCTGGTAATTGTAAAAATGTCTGTTTATATGATGAATAAAAGCACTTTGTTTATATAATTAAGTGTGCAGAGAGCTCATTATGCATCAGTCATAGACTGATGACCCTGACTTGTTAAAAACTCAGAATGGCCAGAGAAGCTGATGGATGAAAGGACAAAAAAGCAACTTGAATGTGTTTCACATGGTCTGGCTGCATTGGCAATAGAGTTGATTGAGGTCTGATACGAACGTGTTTTAATCTCAGCATTTCACATGAGATAAATTTTCTGCCTGCAGGTTCTACCTGTGTTTGGTCAGCATTAGTGCCCCTGAAACCTGAAACAGGCCCGAAGTTTATTAAATATTTCCCTGAAATAATAAGGAAAAGGCTTGATAACTCTGAAAGACTTCTTAATGTTCACAGGGAAGTTAAAATTTCATTTTCATTGCTTGTGTCAAGTTGTGATAGGTACAGGCTGCTTTCAAAGGAAAACAACAGCAGCAACTATGACTGGAAAAATACAAAAGGGAAATAGAATAAGACTCTCTACCTACCCAAGGAAAGCCACAGAAAATGAGGACCAGATGCTGTTTGGCATTTTGGCTCCCACAGCCACTGCCACAGCTACTAACTGTCTGCCTGCTGGCATTTCTACACCTGATTGACTAGCCACTGCAACCCTAGAGCACACCTCGCACCGTGTTTTTAATCAAAAATGCCTCAGAATTGTCTGTTTCAACAGCCATGCTTTTCACAACACTGTCATTTTACAGTGCACGGTTAACTGCTCCCTGGGCAGCTCTGAAAGACACTTCCAGGCTCCGTAAAACTGCTTGTGTTTTAACTCCTTCCACATTCACCATGTGTGTGTCTTGAAACACATCCTCCCCCTAAATGCATCTAATTTATGTTGGGTTTGTTTATTATTATTATTATTATTATTATTGGTTATTTTATTATTTTTATTAATAATATTTTATTGTTATGGGTCAATTTATTATTTTTATTATTAATGTTTTTATTATTTGTTATTTTATTTTTATTAATAATATTTATTATTATTANTAGAGATTGCAGCAATGTATTTCACCTTTATACCAAGAGGAGCTTTCAGTATGTAATTAATAACATACCATACATTTCTATGCATTTCTATGACACGACCATTACACTATGCAGATATTAAGCTAGCAATTTTGAGTCAGAGAGGGGAACCTGCTCTTGCTGAAAATGGCTTGTGTGTCTAAAAGCTTGTCTGTTTTCAACTTTATCAGTTAGTCTATTAAAATATATTATCCCTTTCTGCAAGTGCCGATTTATTATTATCCTTGCATTATCATCTCGCCAAGAACGCTGCTATCATATGCTACCACCTTTTGCTCCTGTAGAAAGGGTGAAGTAAATTATTTCCATTTAATTTGATCTTTCTTCTAGGGCATTTTTCTCCTAAAAAAGAAAGGAAATAGAAGAAAAATAAAGAGGAAAACCAATTATTTTTAAAAGTGCAAAGCAATTAGGCTTAAATAATACATTCACCATTTAAAGAAAACAAAACTTTATGCATTAAGCAGAGCTACACATTTTCTGTAGTGGATACAAAGGGAAATTGCTTTTGGCATTCACACAGAGGAATATGAGCAAGCTGGCATTTTATTATAAAGAAGGTAACTCTATTACATGTAATCTTACAGTCAACATAAAAACTTTTTACAGATTCTGCTTTGCTCCAGCCCAGCTATGCACAAAAGAAATTCTGCCTATGAAAGTTTATTGAAGAGACTGTCATCCCAGTTCCACAGTTTGCTACTGCCCTACAATACCTAGTAATTGTATTTTTTAGAAAAAAATTTAAATTTTTTAGAAAAAAAAATAAATATTCAAATAGTTAGGTGCACTAGAACACTCATTTCTCTGTCCCTATGGGCTGAAGGAGGGTAACCTTTGATGAAACACCATGTCCTTCCAGAATAGAAGTGAAAACATTTAAATTCAGAGCCTCTGTATATGGGAACCTCCTGAACATGCCAGGAATGCCCATCAATAAAGACCCTGCCCTTCGTTATTTGACTGCTTCTCCATCATGACATTTGAAGCCAGATATTGAAATGTTTAATCACAACTCCACCTCTGCTGTCCTGATCTGAGTTAGCTCTGATTTTCCATCCTTTATTTGACTAAGTCTCCATTTCAGAGGAGAAGCCAAATAGCAGGATAGACATCACTTATGTTTTATTCACGCAAATCCCCATTTTGAAAGCTGTGCATTTCATTTTTCATAAATTTAACAAAGATAAGCACAAAACTGATATCATTTGTAAGGCTGACCTAAAAGTGGCTAATTCAAGTGCCTGGAGTGAAACAACAAATAGAGAACTCTAGGTTCAGGGCTGATGTAGACTTCACTGAGTATTTCTGTCTGTAGGATAAATTCTTCCTGCAATATTTACAATTTTCTGACAAATTAATACTACGTATCCTTTATAATTACTATTTAGTTCTAAGCCTAATTGCAAAAGAATGTATTTATCTGGAAAGATTACAGTAATCAGCCCATGTTTTGCCAATAATAATAGAGGAATTTACCCTCTATTCTGCCAATTGCTCAAACAGCATCCCACAGTTTGTTTATATGCTGGGAGATTTTAATAGGTTTAATAACTGCACTGCAGAACCTCGTTCACTTCAATTGCTGCAAATCATTCAAAGATGCCTGCATGCTTAAACAAAAGTGGCCAGACCAGCTGATCAGATGTTCATAAACTGTCATAAAATTAAATCAGTGTCCAAACAACACTAGACTTAAATAGAAGACAGAAAGAGATCTTCAACCTCGCCCCTGTGTCAGTTTGATCCGGACTAAAGCTCAGCCTTCTTTGAACACAATTTGTCTATTTCAAATTTCACACTCAGCAGTTTATGTTCTCAGCTTGCCAAGTGCTTGCAATCCTCACGTTTTGGAATGTGCTTTTCTGTTAAAAACCAATCCCAGGCCTCAGCACCTTCCTCCTGCAGCCATTGAGAAATTGCTCTGATTTCGGTGAGCTGCCCGTGGTCTTGTTTTTACTGCTGTGTCAGCAGCTTTAAAACTGCTGAATTATAAAATGGAAAAATCATATTTATGGTCAATAAATTAGTTCCATATAACTCTGAGCTGCCTTTGTGCATCGTCATTTTTATTTCAACCACCACGTTCTGTAGCACTTCACTAACCCTTTGGCTAAGTGAGAGCAAGTCCTGGGAAATGCTCGACTCAGGAATAAGGACTTGCACCAGAACTCAAAGTACATATGGCACACAACCTCCACAGCCCAAAGCTTGTGATACTGAGAAATTACAAGACTCCTTCCAGTAGCTCTTGTTAACAAGATTGCTTTACATTGACAGGGGATTTTAAGCAGCACAACGTATTTGTTGGAGCTTGAACGTTAAAAGATGGGGAAAAAAAAAAGGGTTATGTTTGACAAAATCCTCATTTCAATCCATGCAAGTAATTGGCTCCATAGGGTGCTTATTCTAGAGGGATTTTTCACAGCCTGAAAGAGGAATTGATAGACTTAAACTGTGAGGTAAAACAGTGTCTCCTGCTCTGGAGACATTCCAGACCCCCCTGGATCTGTTCCTGGGTGACTTGGTCTAGGTGCCCCTGCTCTGGCAGGGGGGTTGGACTAGATGATCTTCTAGCTCCCTTCCAACCCCTGACACTCTGTGATTGTGTGAGAAGGAATGAGAAAGCAAGTCCCATAGAAAATTGGATAAATATTAGGTTTCCATGTTTTGCTGTATGCACTATTGAAATTGTAATCAAATGAAGACAACATTCAAAGTTTTGGGTTTTTTTTTCTCATGACTTCTGTAACACATGATGCTCCCTTGGGGAAAAAAAAATAAATCTTCTTAGAGTTGCTGTAGTGATTACTGCTGTCTAACTAGGTGACTTGGAAAGGGGGCAAATCAAGCTGGCTAAGCAATTATTGAACAAATCCATGATTTCACAAGAAGTGTGCTGGGACATGCTGGCATGCTGGAATAACATAAACCAGCTGACTGAGCAGTGGAATGCAGCACAATCTGAGACACTGATCTAAATTAAAGACCAATTCATTGACAGCTGAATCCGTGCTAGCTGTTTCAGCCAAGATTTGTTTAGATTATGGAAGTTCTGCTCTGAAATTCAATCATATCTTGAGAGCTCTATTGGATAATCGGGGAGAAAACCTTCATCTTTTGCCCCTCTAAAAGATGCAGAACTTTGTTAGCTGTTGATAGGAAGCAGAGATGGATGGGGAGTTCCAGGAAAGGAAGGGGAGGGTAAAATCTGGTCTTCTCAGCTGAGCCTAAATAATCTGCTTTTTAAATAAAGATGTAGAGCTGAGTACTCTGAGAGTGAGGTAAGGTCCAGAAAATAGCAAGATAAAGCTGGTACATGGAGCCATCCTCTCAGTCTTACTCATGTATTTATTATTTAGCCAATGGTTGTATTTTCTAACTCTAAAAACCACAGGGCTTGCACATAGTCCTTCAGACTCAAGGATGTAAGAGATGTGATGATAATAATGCAGGTGCCTGTGCTCATTAAAGTGGGGGTGAACTAGATGGCCTTCAAAGGTCCCTGATCATCCAAGTTGTTCTACAATCCTAAAATCCTGTGTTTAAATATAAAAGCACTAACAGCCAGTCTGAGTCATGTCCCAGGATGTTCAAATGACCTGGACTGATCAGGCACCTTAGTCAGCCCAAAATATCACTGTATGGACCTTTTTTTTCAGATGCCATCCAGGGAAACTGCCAGGCATTCCATGTACAATTCCATTTTTACTTTCCTAGTGTTCATTCTTGCAAGGACTTTTGCTATGTTTAAGAATATGCATACTCTACCACCCAGATTATTTCCACTTTTTGCACATAGAGGAATTTCAAAGCAAATCAAAATAAATCTTTTAATTTTCAGAAGTAAAAAATGTAGTATCTGACCATATTCACAAGGGTTGCATTCTTTCCTATTTGATGTTTCTATTATTGTGCATTATTCCTCTAAGAATCAAGTTTAGCTGCATTGGTGGTTTAAATTCAGCATAAAAAGAAAATTCAGCAACTGTCATGACAGCATCCAGACATTTAATGTCACGTTCCCTTATGGCCAGAAGTTTGGCAAAGCTTCCCACACATCAGACAGTTTGGTAATGTTTGACTTTGCAATGAAAAATTCAATCTCTTACACTTGGTATTGTTTTGTAGGAAGAATTACTCCTCAGTACACCAAGCACAAAGCATGTCCCTGTGTGTGCATGTGTGTGCATGGCTGCAGCTTTCTGGTAATACCATAATTAAACAGTTTCTTTCTATTAAGACTTTGTATTGAATACACAGCTCTGCAAGTGGACCCATGCAGAGGACCAATCTATTTCCCAGCAAGTCTACCAAACTCTCCAGAGCCAGCCTGCAAAGGCTCTAATCACAGGAATGAACCCTTAAATAAGTGTGAGGAGGCCACCCCAATTAAGGCAGGAAACTGAGTGTTTAACATCACCCGGGGGCTCAGGAGGAGAAGTGGGATGACATGAAAAGCAGAAGGAGCAGGAATGCAGGCGTGGAGCGGGCTGAGGAAGATGCTGCTGCCGTTCCAGGCCATGAGGAAACAGCAAGAAGGAAAATACTCAAGCCCCATGATGACCTCTGAGCTCAGAGTGGAGTCCCTGCTGCACCAAAACCTCTCTCTGCTGCTTTGCAAATCAGCCAGCTTGATGGGAGTGCCTCTCCTGACACACACTGGAGTGGTGTGGCCGTGATTTTGACCTTTACTCACAAACCCTATCAAAACACAGCTTCACACAGACACAAATATCTGTTAGAGACATTGCAAAGCTGTCTTCAGCTCTCCAGAATTCAGTATACAGTGTCTGCACACTGACAGCTGCCAGCCAGGGCAAATAGCACACCCTGCTTTCATTACACTAGCCCTTTCTAACATAAACAGGTAAGCATCATTTTAATCAAAATATGAGCTCTTAAACATTACACTTTTAACTGCCACAGTCTTCAGAGTTTGTTCACTGTCATGACAATTTAATTTAAATTGGAATTCATTCATGGTTAAGCAGCTGCAAAAACCTTCTGACTGTTTTGGTGAAGAAAACAGCCACAATATTTTGTTTCAATATCTATTTGCCTGTTTTAAGCCTTTAAGACAAAGTTTCTCATCAAGCCTGATTGCTTCATCAATACAGCAGGATTTTGAGCTACCTGCCATCCTACACATTCTTGAAATTGCAGAATAATGAGCTATATCACCACAGACTAAGGCAAGTAAAACTTTTTTTTTTTTTTCCAAATATATTTATGAATCATTAATGTTTACTGCCATACACTGTATACTTCAAAGCACAGAGCTGGTCCTGGAAACTTTTACAGCATGAGGTGTGAAATCTGAAATACCACAAGGACAAACAGCTCAGCCTCGAGTTGTCTGAACTTGCACAACTCCCTGTGAGCAAAAAGGATTGTCCATATGAAACTAAGGAACAGAAAAAAAAAAATAAAAATACTATGTCTTATGGCTTTTGTTTTGCAGTGAAATGGATCTTGAACAATTTAGTATGAAGGCAGACCTCTTTTTTTTTCCCATTTCATTCCGTTCTGCCTTCCTTCTGGTCTCTTGTTGGCGTGTAAATGAACACAGGCTTTCTACTGAAACAACAAGGCAAAGATGAAGCAGAGGGCTAGGAAACTGGCATTAACACAGCCCAGTGCTTTGCAGCTCTCTAAGAAAATCTCTGGTGCATTTCAGACTTTAGGTGGTTTCATCACCTGGACATGGGTGATGGGAATCAAATCGTTGCTGGATCAGGGACCACTGCAGTTAATAATTAGCAGAACACATCTGCAGCAGGTACCACCCTGGACTGCTCAGGCCACTGACAGCTTCTGCTCACTAACTCATTTCTCATGCCCTATTTACTTTAAAACTATATCAGAGTTCCACTGGACCTCTTAGCTGCTTGAGCTGTAACATTTGAGGTGATGATTTCTCTTCCTCAGCTTCAGGATTTTTCACTCATAACACGAATGCCTGGCAATCTCCTCCAGCCAGTGCAATGGAAACTGGATGTACAGCATACAAAGTATTCCTGCTCAGAAACACCCTCCCAGTGAGCATCAGGCCAAAAGCTATTCCCTTTCTGTTTACTCACACTCCATAGAAATGAATGAACACTGAAATGAAAGGGAAGACTTAATCTTAAAGGGCAGACTGTAATTAAATTTT
>VYZU01047049.1:0-29332 GCA_013401355.1 Ceyx cyanopectus
TTCCTTCCTTTCTTTCCTCCTTTTCCTCCCTCTCCCTTTGTTGAGTTGCTGTGCAGGTCGTGGCTGTGCGAGGGGCTCGCCCGGAGACACCCCGTTCTCTGTTCACACGCTGAGAGCCAAGATGGGGGTGCTGGGAGGTGTTGGGCTTTCGGCGTCCCCAGGGGTGCTGGACGTGGTGATGTGGTGTCTGGGGTGGAGATGGGGAGGGGGTGTGCAGTGAATGAACCCCCCTGGGGGTAGTTCTTGTGCCAGTTCTGCTCTGATGGTTCTAAACGTTGCTCCTGGTGCGTCGCAGGGCAGAGCATCCTGCCACCTGTATCCCCTCTGCCATCTTCACACGTTGGTCTTTTTGTTATTCTCATTTTGTGTTCTTACCAACAGAGACAGCAAAACCAAACGTAAAATGGAAAGGCTCAGAGGTGCAGTGGAAGAGGAGGGGAGGGGGATGTGCTGCCCCTAGACATGTCTGCTCCTGCCAGGCTGCTGCCTCCCCCACACCACAGAGACTCCCAAGGGTTTGGCTTTGTAGACACTGTGGTGCCTTTTTGGGTATATGAAATACCTTTATAAACGATGCTTCCAGACGGCATTGACTGCAGACCAAACCACCCTGGGCTGTCCTCCTGCATTTCTGGTCTTTTGCTTTGGTCATTTTCACTTGTTCTGTTGTTCTGCTTTTGCATGTTGTGACTCTGTCTTTTTTTTAAATTAATTTATTTATTTATTCGATTTTTTAAAAAAATATAAAGTATAAGTTGCTAATTTATGACCTTTTAAAAAGGAATCCAACCATTTACTGCTGTTAGCACCTGACTGCTTCCATGAGAGACTGTCTGTGGGCCTAGGTTATAATGATAATAATGATAATAAAAACAATAACTCTTCCTCTTTGCATGGCAAGGCTGCCCCTTTCTACTCAAGACTGTTCAGGTCCTTCTTTTACTGGAGCAACTGTTCCATTAAAAAAAAAATAAAAAAAATCTCCTGAGTTTTCAGTCAGCCTGAAAACTGCTCCTGCAACAAGGAAAAGAATAAAGTCAGTTAAGAGTCGACACTGTCACTTCAGAAGTGGCTCTGTGAGGGTGACCCTGCTGTGCCCCCTTCCCCTGGGGCAGCGCCTGCACCCCCCGGGGATGCTCACACCACGTTCTGAGGACCAGGTGCCCTGTTGGGACAGTCTCTGTGGGCAGCACGAGGACCCCAGCGTGGCCCCCCAGCTCCAGCACCCGGCACCGGGGCTGCGCTGCCGCCGACTCAGCAGCACCAGCACCGTGGGGAACCAGGAGCTGCCAGGGGGACTCTGGCTCTGCCCTGGCACCAGCCTTGGGGTGCTGCCCACGGGGCCGGAGGGGTCGCTGCCTCCAGAGGAGCGAGCACACGGCTTAGACATTTGTTACAAGTGGTGGCTTTTCAGAGTAACTGGGTTTTTTTAAATGAAATGGTAAAAATAAAGAAAAATGGCAAGAGTAAATGAACCGTTTTTTACAACAACTCTGTTCTCTCGTGGTTCTTGTAACGCCAGCCTGCGCTCTGGTGTCGGAAGTAAAGTTGTCCCAAATGTGTCTTGGTGTGGAGTCGCTGCTTGTTGAGCCTCTGGTGGTGGCTCTGTCACCCAGCCTGTGTCTGAAGCAGGTCCCAGCCCTGTCAGGTCTGCACTGAGAGGGTCAGGTGGGGAGGATCTGCGTCCCCGCCGAGTTCTGGGGCCATAGGGCAGGGGGTAGTTTGCAGAGCAGTGCATTCAGGCTCCCCTCCAGCACCGTGCCAAGGTGTTTGCAGGAGCAAAGCACAGGGGAGGACTTGGGGATGGTCGTGCCCATGAGCTGCTCTGGCTGGCTCTGACCCTCACCTGAATCAAACACAGCTCAGCATCGAGCACTGTCAGGTCCTCTGCAGCCTCTCTGCTAATTCTCTGTTGTTCTTGGAGATGAATTTAAACAGCAGCACCTAATGAGAGGCTGCAGGGCATGGATTATACTGTCAAGGAAAGGTTATTCACACAGACACTCATTTACCTTCACATTAACTGTGTGACCTTAATCCACTGAAACGTGCAGAGTCAGACCCCGGGTCATTCTTCAGAGCAGGTCTGAATGGGGCAGCTGGTGGTGGCAGCAGGAGCAATTTCTTCTGAACAGCCTCTGGGTCCTCAGGAGCCTCCTGGATCTTCAGAGAGAGCTCAGAATTTCCAGCAAGGCTTGTGACACGATTGCTTTTACCTTTAGAAAACGAGTTATGTGCTGAGCACATCAGACTGCAGCCCAGTCTTGGCTGAGGTGGTGCTGCTGTGCTGGAGTTTCAGGGGGTGCAAAGCTGATCCTGGCACAAAGGGCCTGAACTACCAGTTCTTATTCACTCCAGGTGAAGATGAGCTGTGCTCAAAGTGACTCCTACTGGTCACTAGCCCCTGACCACAGTCATCCTCAGCAGCTGCCTCCCTGCACAGTGAGCCTGTGGCATCACAACCACAATGTTCATAATCCGTGTCCCAGCAGCTGTGGGAGGTGCAGGTTGTGTTGTGCAGGTGGCACAGCCATGGAGCTGTGGCAGCCATTGAGGGACCCCCAGTGCCTTCTCCCCTGGAGAAGGAGCAGGGCTACGAGGCCCCAGGTTGGGCTGTTTGAGAGCCCAAGAGCCCTGGGGAGGCTGCGGGTCCAGCACTGGCTCCTGCAGCAGGAGACAGACCACTGAGAAGCACTGGGACTCTGCTCAGCAGCTGGAAATGGCAGCACAGCCCCCAAACCCCCCTGGTGCCTCACTGCAGCTCCTCAGCCCAGACACGAGTCTGGCTTTTCAAAATTGGCATCTTCTTCTCTTTCCTGGGCTCACTCAGATTCAACTCCTGCCCCATGGGGCCCTCGTGAGCACTTGGCGCATAGCAGCAGCAGCCCTGGATTGCAGGAGCTGCTGGGTTGTGATGGAAACAGTGCTGGAAAAGTTGTGAGCATCCCTTAAAACCAACCACAGACTGTCCCCATGCCTGGGGACACAGGGTTGCAGAGTTGGGCACCAGCACCTCCTCCAGCAGCAGCTGCAATGGCAGCACCTTCACACACAGGGCTAATTGCTTTAGCCACACAAGAAGTAGATAAATAACTGTTAATGAACATCTGGTCTCCATAAACAAGATAAATTAAAATTAATAACCATCTTACTCATTTAATGGAGCACATTTTAAAGCAGCCATAAAATGCAGGGATTCCTGAAGTGCTGAGATGAAATCCATCTGTGGGCAGCATTGGGCTCCCCTGGCCAGCTGCACTTCACCACAGTCCCACTGACAGTCCTGCTCTGGGCACCTTCTGCAGCCCACACTGGAGGGGACTGGAGGAGCAACGAGGGCCCCATGCCTGGGGACAGCTGCTTTGGGTGCAGGGACCCCTGGGGCATTCAGAGGGTAGACAGAGGTTGGAAATAAGGATATTACTCACCCTGAGGGTGGTGAGACATTGAAACAGGGTGCCCAAGGCAGTTGTGGATGCTCCACCCCTTCAAGTTCATCCAATATTCAGATACATTAACTTTTTTAATTAGGAGCATGCTGGGGTCTGTTGCTCACACAGGTTTGCTGGTAGGTCCTGAGGGCTGGGGCACAGAGTGGGCTGGGGGCACCCAGGGGAGGGACTTGCCCTGAACTGAGTGTTCTCACCATGCTTCAGGGGTCAGCAGCACGAGCCCCTCCTGAGCTGCCTCAATTTGTGACCCACCTTCCCTCCTGGGACTTGAGCTGCCCCATGGCCACCAAAGTAATCCCTTTCTCATGGGAGAATGGATCCTTCCCCAGCAGGGAGCAGAGACCCACACCGAGCCCAGCAGAAGGAAATACCTGGATGTTGCCACTTCTGCCACCTCAGCTTAAGCAGAACTAAACCAGATGGTAACTGTGCTCAGGCACCTGTGCCAGCTCCAGTGGTGCCACCGAGGCACAACTGATGCCACGAGGCCAGGTGCTGCCTCACCACACAGCCAACAACTTCTGTGGGACTTGGGTTCTTTGCTGCACTCGTGAAGTCCAACAAAATCCAACAAAAACTGGTATTAGGCCTGTACAATCCATATATAAAAAGGGTTGTTTATTGTAGTTCAAATACATAAACTGAACAATCCCAACATTTCAAAATTAAACTTTAGAAACACAAGTTTAACATTCAAAACAGGAGTATAGTTTACAAGAATCGCCCGGAGGGGAATCCACAGTCTAATCCAGGAGTATGGAGAGATCACTGATCCTAAATAAAAAGGTGTTTGCACAACCGTCCTGTCTGCTGCCTCGGTCAGCACCGGGCGCTCCCAACCTGGAGTAAGAACCATGAGAAATCTTCCACTGGGGGCAGAGCAACCTGATTTTGCTTCTAATTTGTGGACTGGGTGAGGAACAAAGCAGAGCTGTGAACAAGTGTGATTTGGTCTCTCAGGCCTAATTCTCCTCTCTCAGGTCTAACTCTGGCTGCAATGGATTTAGCTCCATTTACCAGGGTGAAAGCGAGCAGAGTGGGGATTTGTGTCTCCAGAGCACGGTGTCAGGGATCAGTAATTCAGGCCCCCAGGCAGCTGCTGGGATGCTGCTGGCACACACACTGTACCAGTTCAAACCACAATTACTCTGAAGACTCACACATGACCCTGCAGAGAAGGCAGCCCCCAAACACCAGACGCCCCCCAACACGCTCCGAGGTCTGCAGCGACCCGGCACAGCCCACGCCTTCAGACTTTTGTCAGTCGTGCCCCAAAAAAACTCCTAAATACCTTTAATGTGGGGGTTGTGTTGTTTTTTTCTCCCCCCGAGAGATCACCTCGGGTTCACAAACGCTGCTTCTTCCTCTGCTCCTCAGCTGTTCTGCGATATATTCACGGCAATGTGTATGTCTAGACCTGACGGATGGCTCATGCAAGCGTTGGGTTTAACAGGTACTCTCAGCTGAAGAGTAGTTTGCAACTATTTTGTTGTTCTTCTTGTGGGCTCTGAAGCTGTGGGGGGCGGGGGGGGACCCCGACGGTCCAGGTCATCCACGTAGGACACGATGAGCTTGCGCCGCTCCTCGGGCACGCAGTCCAGCACCAGGTAGCGCTTGTCGTTCTGCAGGATCTTCTCCACGTCCTTCAGGTGCTGATCTGACTCCTGGATCAGCTTTTTGGATCTGAAAGCAAGCGTGAGAGTCACACTCGTGTGGCACGGGAGGCTGAGCACCCCCCGGGGCAACAGGAAAATAATCAGAGTTCTAAATTCAGCATCTAAGTGAGGCAAATAATTAGAATTGGATGTGGGAGTCTGTCACAGTCCAGCCTCACTGAGAGTGTGGGAGTCTGTCATAGTCCAGCCTCACTGACTGTCCCCACCTCACCAGCAGCAGCACCTGTGAGCAGAACCCCAGCACAGAGCAGTGCTGACCACAAGGCAACACGTGGCTCACTGGGATCCAAAGAACTCCATTTTGTTTCCTCCCTTTCAGGTGAATTTGTGTTTCTGACAGGGACCCTGCTGTGCTCTGTACCCACCCCTGTGAATCAGCCTTGCCACCTCTGAGGCTGGGTGACAAGGCCAAGCCTTTCCAGATCTTCCTACCTCTGAGGCAACACCTCTCAGTGAATCCAGGCACATCACCTGTGTTCTGGGTTTTTTTACAGCATTTCAATGAAGCCAATGTTTTTTTGCTGTCTGCTCCAAGGTGCTGGAACAGAGCCCTCATTTCAGTATCAATCCCTCACAAGGCTGAAGCCAGGACACATGAACACACAAAGGATGGTTCTCAAATGCCTGACAGCTCAGGGTACTACTGCTCCTGGAACACCCTTCTGAAGCCAGGGAGACATCACCCCGTGTTGGTTTGACTTTCACTGGAAGGCATATCAAAATAAACAAAAAGAGGTCTCCATCTGCTGCAGCCTGGGGGTAGGGGTTTCTGGCAGGTTAGAAAGGTTGTACAAGTGTCACTTAGATGGAGTAAAACAGGCAGGAGTTGGTTGTGGAAGAGTCTGTGGCACACACCTGTAGGTTATGAATTTGGTCTCTTTCAGCAGTGTCCTGAAGTCGGCTTTGGCAGTGATGTATTTGTCTCTGATGTATTCCTCAAACTCCCTCTGCTTTTTCTGCAAGACACCAGAAGAGCTTAAGTGCCAATGAAGCATTTCATGCAGCTTAACATACTGAACGTAGGCATTAAGTGCATCTTGATTAGATTTTCTTAGGTTTTATACTTGTAATAAAACACAATCAATCATATTTGAGCAGCAGCAGTTGTTCACAGAGAGCAGAGACCCTCAGCTGCCCCCAACCCAGTAGAGCTGAGAGCTGGTGCCAGTGATGCCAACACTCACCCTGTCACTCGATGAGAATTTAATGCACCTTGGATCTTCTTTAATGATTTTTTTCACTTCTTTCCATGTTGATGTTAAAGTTATCTTTCAAAAAAAAAGCAGAAATAGTTCAATTAAAAGGAAGTCAGATTCTGAAGAACACAGAATACAAGTATTGCTACAGCAGAAGCCTTGAAATGTCTCCCAAATCCACTTTAAGTGCTGGGGTTTGATTACTTACACTACTACAACCAGTACTGTCAGCTAGATGATTTAATCATTTGTGTTGCTTTAGTATCTTGAGATGGTATTTTCAGATCAAAGTCCTCACAAACTTAATTTACATCCCAACATCTTTGTCTTGTACATATTTATGTATATGAAGGTGTAAAAAATTACCTACAGAAAACCTGCTTCAGAGTTACATGTCTGTCATTTTATTCTGTCCCACTGAAAATCTGCCTAAATGTTCTTCAGCACTTATAAACTAACACATTAAAAAAGAGGTAGAAACGTTTGGGTTAAAAGGAAGCTGACTGAAGTTGGCCCATAACTACAAACAGGAAGACCCAAAAAATCCCACGATACACAGAATAGGTGACAGATTTCCACAGCATTACACAGAATAAAAGTTCAGGTTCAGCAGCACAAGATAAAGCAGGAGAACATCAAAAGAGGGTGAATTTGTTAAGATTCTATAGTGATAAAGACAAGCACACAGGATATCTGAGAGAGCAAGAGGCCACACAGCAAAGAGCATCAAGTAACTCAGTGCTGAAGAAATATTAGCTTCCTGCAGGAGATAAAAGAGATCACTGGTTAGAAGTTCCAATGCAAGAGTCAAGAAACAGGTAAGGAAGTAGTGAACAAATATGAAGGAGAAAAGGCAGTGGTGAAGGAAATGGGCCCCGGAACTAGACCCAAACAAATCAGATTGTGTGGAAGGAGCCCAGGGAAGGATGAACCACAGTGGGCACTGATCTGGTGTGTGGAAATACAGAGCTCTTACCGCTGAAGTTTCATCCAGAAGTTGCCTAAAATGTTCCCTCTTCTTTTTGGTAAGTGCTTCAATGTGCTCATTGAAGAGCTTCTCTTTCTCCTCCCTTTCTAGCAAGGAGCCCGACTCCCACCGGTGATCTTTGCGCAGAGTTCTTCTGGTATCAGACCAGGACACGTCAGAAGAACGCACCTGGGACAAGACAGGGGTGGGGTTTTTGTTATAAACCATTTTTCCTACAGTTCACTGGTATTTCTTATGTTCATCTTAGTTGGTTTTCAGGTTTTTTTTAGATTTATTTATTTTGCTTTAAGGTTCAAATTAAAGATAAAAACTCTTGAACAACTTTGACCAAACAGCTTTTAAGATCACAGGATGTCAGGGGTGGGAAGGGACCCTGGGGATCTTAGAGTCCAACCCCCTGCCAGAGCAGGCCCATGGAGTAGAATCTCATCCAGCACAGGAACCAGCCAGGGGGGCTGGAAACTCTCTGGAGCAGGAGACTCCACAACCTCTCTGGGAAGCCCCTGCCAGGCTCTGGGACCTTCACAGGGAACAAGTTCCCTCCTCCTGCTGAGGTGGCACCTCCTGTGCTCCAGCTTCCACCCAGTGCCCTTGGCCTGTCCCAGGGCACAGTGAGCAGAGGCTGCCCCTCCTCCTGACACTCAGCTCTGGATCAACATGGATTCCATCCCCTCTCAGGCTGCTCTGCTCCAGACTGAAGAACCCCAGGGCTTTCCTCAGCAGACATGTTCCAGCCCCTCCAGCATCCTTGAATCTCTCCAGCAGATCCCTGTCCCTCTGGAGCTGGGGGTCCAGCACTGGCTGCAATACTCCAGGGGAGGTCTCCGCAGGGCAGAGGGGGAGCAGAACCCCCCTGAATCTGCTGGATGACACGGTAGCCAGTCTAACCCCACCCGCTGCCTGCAGCTCACCATGTCAGACAGCAGAGCTTTGAAGTTCTGGATGGCCTCCTCCCTCTTGTGCTGCTCCCGCTCGCGGTCGATCTCCTTGGTCTGCTCCGAGCGCGCCTTCTGCACCTCCCGCTCCCGCTCGCGCAAGCTCGCCTCGATGCGAGCTTGTCTCTCCAGCTCCTTCTCCTTCTCTGAATCTAAATTCTGAAACACAACGACAAGCTTTTGCTCAGCGGGAGCACTGCAACTCCCCGTACAAGAGCGTGAAGAGTGAGGGGCTCTCCAACTGCAAGCATCCTGGAGCAACAGGCTCCCAACCCGTTTGGGATGCAGGGATCCCAGACTCTGCTCCTGCACGGGGGGGTTTACGTGGGGGACAGGGACACTGGTCACAGGGCTGATCACAGACTGTCCTCACGAGAGGGTGGTTTCTGCACAGTGACAAAGGCTGAATGAAGAGTGTGGGGGGAAACAAAATCACTGTTAGCCCAGTGACACATTCTCTACCAGTTATTGCCCAGAAGAGTCATGGGATGGTCAGGGTTGGAAGGGACCTTAAAGATCATCCAGTTCCAAACCCCCTGCCAAGGGCAGGGACACCTCCCACTAGAGCAGGCTGCTCAGAGCCCTATCCAGCCTGGCCTTGAAAAATTCCAAGGATAGGGCTTCCCCCACCTCCCTGGGCACCTTGTGCCAGGGTCTCACCACCCTCATGGAAGAGAAAGGTAGGAACACTGGATTAAGAGAAACCAGTAAAGGGACTGCATATGAACCATCTATATTCCTGAAGGAAGCTCAACTGACATAAAAATATTACAGCAAAGGAAACTCTGCCTATCCTGGTGGGAAGTCATCTATTTTCTGGAGTTTCACAGTCATTTTTACAGCCAGGGGCTTTACAGAGTCTCTGCCTTTCTTTCCCTGCAGGATAAATTCTCCCCAGTACTGTGTGTGAGAATGCACAGCACACACATGTACTACAAACACCCACAGCAGCAGCACCAGGGACAGCATGAGCTTCAAGCTGTCATCCTGGGGTACTTTCTCCACACTACTCTGGTTTAGAATTGTCTCCAGTATCGATCTACAGCACATGCTGGTCCATCTCCAAGTCAGTGACTTCACATGTGAGCAGCAGAACGTGCAAGGTTGTTCTTGCAAATGTCACCAACACACCTTGGCTATTTTCTCAATGTACTGCTTGAAAAGGTCTTCCCTCTGTGAGGAGCTATCCACTGCTTTGTAACGAGGGTCAGTCTCCACTTTGTCCTTCACTTTGCTCCAGCGAGACTGACTGTCCAGGTGGTGATTAGCCAGTAGTTCAAAGAAGTCCATTTTGATCTGTTGTGCAGACAGAAACAGACAGACGAGGCTTGAGAAAGACACTGGCACCCAACAGTTCTCTCTTATGAAAAAGAGGACTGTCAACTTACCTCCAAGAGAGGAAGCATGTTAACACTACACACCATTACAACCCTCTGCATTTAGACATAACTGCATCTGCAGTTCACTTCCCCTTGGGACAATTTTGCTAAACAAATGTCCTCTAAGCAGATCTGCTACATCTAAGATGTACTATTCTCTTTAAAGAATGAATGGCCAATTCAGGTTTTATCATTTTACTCCCATGTAAGCTGCTTTTTTGAGCTTTTATATATATGTCTCAAAGTAACAAGCTCCCAATTCTACATTATAGCATTTTGCATGTTAATACTATAGAGCTCTGCAGTTTTAAGCAGTGCTCTCAACAAATCAAAGTATTTACAGATTCATCCTCTGGGGGTACAAGGAGCAGAGGGAAATACTCAGATCTGCTGACAAAGAGCAATGTCTTATGATGGGTCTGACCAATACAGAGCTACCCACATAAGGCAAATTAGTAAATTACATTTAAGATGGACATGTACATGTACAGAGGTTTAAGGGAATGCTGTAGTCTATTTTTCAATTGGAAATGGCACGTCAGCACTCTGTCCATCACAGCAGCCATGGCCAAGGGCTGGCAGATCAACCATATCAGATTTGTTATCTCGAGACTAGCATCACCTTTCCACATAAACTCCTGGAGGAGCAGATGCTGTGCTATCCCTACAGCTTTTTCTGGAGTAGCTGATCTCCCTGCTCCTGCTGCAGGTCAGGTCCCAGGTGTTTTCCCCTGTTTATTCCCTCAGCAGCCTGGTCTGTGAGTCAGGGCTGCATCCCTCGGAAGCTGGCTCGCCTCGCTGGGCACTGGGATGCTCCAGGGACAAGGGGAGGGAGCCTGCTGCCTTCACAGCACCCCAGAGCCTGCTGGGGGACAGACAGCCCCCTGGACAGCACGCTAGCCAAACACCCCAACACCCAGCAGAAGGGCTGGCCTTTCATTTCTTGCTGCACATCTCCCCTTCTCATCCCTTTACAGAAGAAAACCCCCCAAAAGCATCTGCAGAGCAGTGAGGTTCATGGGGGAAGTGAGCAGATGGACAGGAGAACCAGCTCTGCTCTGCAGAGAGCTGTCACATCCCAATTCCCTAAAAATGGGTTTAGTTACAGAAAGCAGGAACCCAATGGAGACCAGAACCACCACCCTGCAGCTCTGCCCACTGATCATTTTCGTTCTCCACAATATTAACATATAAACATCAGAAGCTTTACAGGGGTTTTTTAGTTTACTATCTCTATTAAGATAGTAAGCAGAGATCAGAAAACAACTGGTTAGTGCCAGAGGGATCTACATCTACTGCGAGTTTCTCTTACAGCAGCTGAACAAAATGGTAAGCAAACTGTTTATTCATTGTAAGATTAAGATTGTTGTTTCAAAACATCTTAAAACATGCATGCAGTATTGAGAAGATGAAGCTTTCTAAGCCATGGCATTAGAAACACTGACAAACCAAACAGCTCCCAGATGCTGCTACAGAAGTCTCTAAGGTAAGGGTGTCTCATGGCTTCAGCACCAGCACCGTGCCAGCCGTATGCCAGGCGTGTGCCAGCCGCATGGCACCAGCACTGTGTGGTGCACAGCACCAAGGCACCAGCTGCAGCACCAGCCAAACCTGGGAAGAGCACCATGATCTGCAGAAGGTGCTTCTGTGGGGGCTGCCAGCAGCACCTTTTGCTCCTCAGACCCCAGCTGCTCGCTCATGCCCAGTGGTGCCAGCTGGGGAGGCCGTGTGGAGAGTGGGGAGGGCACAGCCAGTTCCCTCCCCAGGGGCACTGACAGACTTGTCGTGCTCTTAAAGCTCAGGTTTAACTTCAGTCCTTCAGTCAGCCCCATCTCTACAGTGCAAGTATTGCAATTTAGGTGTAAAAAAAAAAAATCAAGGTAAAAATGTCTCAGAAATGGAGTCAAAAACCTCTCACCAAGGAATAATCTTTTAAGATTGTAGCTCCATGGTGCTGTGAGCTCAGTGTTCATACAGAGCAGCTAGCTCAACCATGTCCTGTAGGAGAATTCCAGGAGGCTGTGACAGAGGAGAGGGGTGTGACAGCCCCCGGGGATGTGCTGCTGCTCTGGGGTCAGGGGACAGGGCAGGAGCAGCCCCCCCAACGCCTCAGTCCCCTGCCCCTCTCACCTCTGCCATCCAGGAGCCTTGTGTTCACTCACTGACCATGCAGACAGCCTCTGAAAAGCCAGCTGCTCCATCACCACCCAGTGAGGCAAAAACAAAACGTTCCGTGGTGTAAAACCCTTACCTTAAAGATTTCTGCACAGCTGACCCTCCTTAAGTAAAGATTTTTGTCTTTTCAAACAGACTGAGAAAGCTTCAGGTTAAATGCCTTAAATTGTCTTTATGTTTTAAGCACTTTCAAAATCAAAGGAAATAAAAGACTGAAAATATTTCAGGTGTATTTAGAAGTCTTTTTTTTTTTTGGCAGTTAACACATTGCAGGTACAACTCTCATCACTTCACAAGGAAAAAAACTAAAAAAATGTAAAGTACCGGAACTGCGGGAGGCTAAAGTCACCACACAGAGATACCAATTCTTTCCTCACTAGGGAATCCCATAATATTTGCGTGTCAGTGATTGACAGCTGTCAGACTGAACTGATTGACAGGCCGCACAGCACATAACTGTAAAGTCTATCCACTTGTTATAAAACAGAATACATAACATGGTTACAAAAGGCTTTTGGAGAAAAAAACACATTATTTCAACAGCAAACAAACAATCTCATAACTTTTCAACTTTAGAACAGTCATGCAACACAACAAACAAGTTACTTTAAGTCTTCAACTGCACTGTTAACCTGTAAAAATGCTCTAAAATGCAGCTGTAAAAGTCTAGTTCTGAAGCATACCAGCTCTCCTCTGAAGCACAATCATCTGCTGGAGGGATCAGCAATAAACTGATTTATTTGTAATAAATAAAGCAGCCCGGAGCAGCTAGACTGAAATGCAATAGGTGTGGCAGGTTTGTCTCAGTTCCCCCAGTTCTGAGGTGGGATTTGCAATGCACACTGCAGAGTGGACACTCTGGGGGGTCACAGATGATCAGGCTTCAGAGGAGCTCATCTCACTCAGCCTGCAGCTCCAGCTGCAGCTGCCGACCCCACACAACACCCAGGCTCAGTCAGTGCTGGCTGACAGGAGCAGAGAGGACAGGGGAGCTGAGTGAAACTTAAACTGAGCATCCTACGGAGAATTACAAGCTCCTGACACCTCCCCTCCAACGAGGGAGCAGAGGGTGACCACAGAACCAGAGAATCCAGTTCTGGGCTTTCCAGGCAAACTGGACAAGAACTTTTTGCCTTTTAAAGTATCAGGATATATTAAATAGATAGCTAGATAGCTAGATAAAAACCTAGGCATTATTTCAGACAAACTGGACGAGAAGCTTTTGCCTTTTAAAGTTTCAGGATATATTACTTAAATAAGTAAACAAATAAACAAACAAAGAAATAAATATGAACCTAGGCATTATTCCAGACAAACTGAAGGTTTCAGGACATATAACTTAAATAAAGAGATAGGTAGATAGATAGATAGATAGATAGATGAGTAACTAAGTTAAAATGAACCTAGGCATTATTCCAAACTGGACAAGAACTTTTTCCCTTTAAAGTTTCAGGACATATAACTTAACTAAATAAATAAATAAATATAAATGAACTTAGGCATTATTCCAGTTAAGAATATAACAGAATATAATGATTATATACTTATTTAGGTAAATGAAAAAAAAAAAAAAAAAGAAATAAATAAAACAGTGTGATTACTTTGATAAACTCAGCTCCAGAAACAAATGCAAGCTCAGTCCTACCCACTCTACAGGTCAGTACAGCTGCAAGCTCAGAGCAGGCAGATGAAACTTTGAAGTGTTTACACAGGGAGGGCTCCCTGCCAGCTGGGCTCTGGCCGTGTCCCACCTCACTCACACTCACACCCACACCTCTCACGCTGCTGGAGCTGGAAAAGTCACCTTACCTTCTCACCTCTGGTCTTCGAATCTTCCTTCTCCTTCTTTCTTGCCGCTGTGATAAACTCATTAAACAAGGCCTCTCGATCTTTCATCTTTTCAATTGCCTTGAATCTCGAGTCTTTAGCATGCTTGGCTGCAAACTCACTAAAAGTAGTTCTGTAACAAAATGGCAAGTGAACTCATTTGGCAGAGCTGTCTTTGCTCGGGAACAGGTTCAGCAGAGAAGTGTTTCATCTGCTGGAATACATGCCAGAGCACAGTTTAAAAAGAGAAAAAAAAAAAAAAAGGCAACATCCTATGGTCTCACTCTAGAGGTGGTTGGTCAAGGACCTCTGCAGAAAGCAGCTTTAGGCACACACAACAGGCTTTGTTAGAGACTTACAGGGGCTTCTGTTCATCTGAATACAGGTACCTGCAGGAAGGGCAGGTGTAGGAAGAGACTACAACGTGACCAAGAAGAAATGAAAAAGCTCATTTGTCTACAAAAATCTTTTTTTTTTGTGGGTGAGCAGTTCAGCCACCAGTCTGTCCAGGCATTTCACAGCTGTGAAACTGAACATTTCATGTGCATTCCCTTGCAGCCAAACCATGCTAAGAGTTCACCAAGGAAAAAAAAATCATCTTTTGCTATCAGTCACAACCAAACTCTGGCTGAATCAATTTCTCCTGTTACAGTGAGCACAGTGCAACCCCATCTTCAAACACGTGGGGCTGGAAACATGTTAAACTCTATGGGCAGAGGCAGCAAGGCTGGGTGTTCAACTCATTATCTCCACAGCACTTCCCTGACTGTTCTCTCACCTCCAGGGCCAGATTCCAACCTGTGCAGTAGATGTAGTACTGCCACTTACCTCGAAAAAAACCACTACTGTGCTTTTTCCAAGCTCTGATGCAAATCTGGCCCCAAGAATACGTGAGACACTTATAATCATACGAATGTTTTCATCACAGCATGGAAATAATTAGACTTGGAAAATCCAGCCTACTGTTGCTGTAGGGTAAATTGAAACAAGAAGAGAATTTGGTAGCTTGTTCAAAAAGATTAGAAAGTGAATGTACAGCTATAGTGAAGAACAAGAGCTGTTTAAGTGAAGTGGAACACAAACTCTTGAGCATGTTGGACTGAGACAGGAGATAAAAAACCAGTCTGGCACTCACAGGAGTACAGCAATATCTTTAGACAAACACTGAAACCAGAAGACAAAGGATAAGATTAAACAAGAGTATTTCAGCTGGAACTCTCCCACCCCAACCCATAAGAAGAGTCAGCCCCAACATGACACATTGGAGGTATCTTGGAAGTGAAGGATACCAAAGCTAACATCATAGCCCAGGTTAGTCTCTGAATTATAAATTAAATTCCTTTTCCTCAGACATTTCCCAGCCTGCTACTGTCAGAACCTCTACCCTTACGTTTCAGCTCAGCGTTACTCATCGGACTTGAGGCAATTTAAAAGTTAACAACACTGGCTTCCATCAGATTTCCACAATAGGTCACTGAAAAAAACTGAAGCTGGAGTCAAACAAATGAGTCGTTACTTCACTGGAAGAGAATTTGTGCCAGATCAGCCAAGCAATGCTGAAAGAGAATGCTTCAGAGCTCATCTGGTGACAAAGCACATGTATCTACATGACCTCTCTGAGAGAAAGCTGTGAAACAAGCAATTCTAGCAGTAAAATCTTGTCTGTTAGCACACTCACTGTCACAGTATCATGGCAAGTAGGTCTGAATGTGAGGGGTACGTAATAATTTCTATATTAAAGCAACCAGAGCATTCTATTGCATTATTAAAAACATACTTTGTAACCAGAGTAACATCCCTTCAGCCCCTTCCAAACTGAAGAAACCTCCCAACTACTTCTCAGGAACTACTGATATTCTTAAGAAGAAAGAGGGTTAGTAAAGAAAACTTGTGGATCATGAGGCTTCTCTCACAATCCAGACAGCATGCGGGGGACTACTACAAAATGACTTAAAACCTGTAATAAATCCCAAGCTCTGCTGTTTCATGGCTTAGGGGAGTACAAATGAGCACAGACATCTTTTCAACCCATCCAGAATATCTGCTGATGTTCTCCTCTTTGCCCGATCTGGAAGGGATTAGTCTGCCTAGCACCACCCAACCAGATTTGTTCTGCTTGACAACATGCCTGCAAACAAGAAGCTCCTACCTCGGATTGATCTTTGCTTCTTCCATCATTTTCTTGAAGTCCTCCTTGGCCTGCATGATTTTGTTCTTCTTCTCCTTGCGCTCTTCTTCCGCTCGCGTTTTGACGTACTGATCGAACACCTGCAGCAGCAGCCACGACACAACACACCAGCCTGAGGCCACAGCAGCTAGCCAGGGGAAACCCCACTGCTCCCCCTTCTCCTCTCACCACAGCACCACCACGAGCAGGCAGAAAGTGTGGGGGACTGGATGTGCAGGTCCCCCAGCCTGCTATCTACCCTGAGCCCCGAGGCGCTTCTCACGCTTTCCCGCACGCTGAATTTTCCTGGGTCCTATGTTTAAGACAGCAGGCTCCTCCTGTATTCTTGGCTTTCCATTTTCCTACATTCACTGGAAGAAAAGCTTCTGGAGGGAGAACTTGCTTAACAATAAAAACGTGCTTTAGTTTTTTCCCCCCGACCACTTTTTTACACAATCATTCCTTATGCCAATACCCTGGAGAGGCACAGATGATCCCCAGCATCAAATCTGGGTCTGGGGAGCTCTTGTGTGTCCCACACTGTTAAAATATCTGCCAATTGCATAAAAATGTCAGCTCACTTCTTGCTGGCTGCTTCTGCTTCCAGACAAACCCTAATCATAACAGAAATCCCCTGCAGCAGTGACTAGAGTGGAGGGTGAGCAGGGGCAGGAACAGCAGGCTGAGGATTTAGCTAAAGCCTGTAGGAGCTGTGTCTGGATGGGGAGAGGATCTGAACTCTCTTTTACCTGTTTTCTTTCTTTTGGGTTGAGAAGCAAGTAACGAGGATCAAACACTATCTTGTGTAGCTCTTTCTCCCAGGTTGAAAAAGCAGAGACCTTTAATTTAAAAAAAAAAAAAAAAAAAGTGTTTTTTTACCATCAAAGAAAAAAAATTTGTCTCTTCTCACTCTTTCTCCTCCTCCGGCTACTAGCAGCAAAGCAACACTGGCACCATTTTGCTTGGAAACTAAAGGACATCTGACCAAAAGGAGGAAACAAACTCATCCTGAAGTTTTTTTGCCATGGCAAGTTTCAACACTAATCAGCTTTTAAGGCTTTTAAACAACAACACACATTTAACTACTATTACTGTGTGATATTTAAAAAAGCCCTTCAGAAAAAAGCCTTGAAATTCCCTGCTCTCATACCCCACACCTGCTCTACACCTTTTAAAGCTGTTACAAGTATAAACAGTTCTGCTACAAGAGGGATTAATTTAAGCATGTTTGAGCTCATCTTAAATAAGCTTTATTAAAACTACCCTATAAAATCCAGTTATCGAAACTAAATGAGAGCTGCAGCTGGAACCACTTCCATTTTTAAAAGCTACTGTGTAAATGTGCATTCTAATAGCCTAATTTATCTAGCAAAACTGATTGGTATCGAGCAGGTTTCAGACGTAGTTAACTGGAAGCAGAAAGTCTTCCATTGAAGAATGAGTGCACATACCAGTGAACTCACTGCTTCCACTTCCAAACACACTAAGTGTCTGGATTGAGTGTCCTATCTATTTTCAGTGGCAGCTTTCAATTAGATTTCTTCTTTTTTAACCTTACTTTCCAAGTTAATTAATTATCTGTCTCAATACTGATTAATTTCAGTTACTTAGAAATGAAAATTTTGCTGTAATTGTAGCAGCCTTTGAAACATGGAGCCTTGTGCCCAGTGTGGCCATCAGGCAGAGGAAGGATCAGATTGTTTTCCTCACAGAAAGCACCACGGGTCCTGAATTTGCCAGGAATCAATAGGGTTTTCTGAACCTCCCCCTCCCCATCCTCACACACACACAGTTCTCTGACCCCTCTCTCTAGCAGCATGTCCTTGAACTGTTTCATCCGAGCCTCCAGGGGGACAATGGCTCTCTCACGAGCAGCTTTGATTTCAGCTTCCATTGCAGCCTCCTTCTCAGAATCAATATCTTTGTTATCATCTTTCCTGAAAAGAAGGAACAGAGTATAACCTGAGCAGCAGCATGTCAAACCCTGCAGGTCAGAACCAGAACTACACCCGGACAGACAGGATGGAACCATCACTTGGGAAGCACAGACTAGGAGGTTGGTGGCTTGATAGTGGGGATTGTTCCAGGGGCAGGACCCTGCACTTGCTCTTTTTGAACCTGAGGTTCCCCTGGGCCCCCTCTCCAGCCTGTCCAGGTCCCTCTGGATGGCAGTAACTCAGAGTGAAGTGACATCTACCTCTTCCAAGAGGCAGAACAGACCCAATGACCCAAACTCTTAACCCTTTATAACAGCACAAACCAGAGCAATTGCTATGAAGATCCACACATGGATTCACAAGAGGAAAAACTTCAGTGATTTTACCCACACAGACCACTCAGTATTGAGAAAAAAAACAAACTTACTTGCGCTTTTTAATTTTAATGGGCTCATCTTCATTTGCTTCCTCTGTAGATTCATGCTCTTCTCTAACTGCAACAGATTTCAATCACACTTTAGATTTCATATTTGTGAAGTCTGTCATTTACAAATGAAGCCTTACACAAAAAAGAGAGGACAATGTATGCAGCAGTGACACAGCCTGACAAAGGAGATGTGTTTTTCAGTCACTTTCAGAGTAATACTAATGGAACTTGGTGGCAGGACTAATGGACCTTTGGCCACCTTTGGATTTAAACCACTGGTCTCTTATTTCCAGGGAATAAAAAGCCTCAGGCTGAACAGTCTAATGAAGCTTGGATCTCCTGATCACCTACTTTGCTTTGCTCTCCTCCAGCTACCAAGCCCACACATCATCCCAGGACCATTACTGGAGCTCTTAGTTCTTAGCTGGCTCTTGCCAGCCATTTCCAAGATGTACTCCAGCTGGTATTCTCTGAGTGAGATCCTCTCCTGAGGGAGCCCATTCCTGCACTATGATTAGTCTTTTCTGGCCCTCAAATTCCTCTGGCTTATAAAATAAACACAGTCCCTTTTTTCAGCCAGTAAAACAGGAGTTTTTCAGCCTGTTGGCATTTAGGAAAAAAAATTACCCTTGTTAGTGTCTAAATCCTTCAACAGCCTGTTTTTTACCCAGGGACTCCACAAGTGTGCATTCCCACCAGCCTCCTCACATCCAAGGCCACACACATTTGTCAGTATGGCCTTTGATTTCTCTCACTTATTCATGTTACCAGCTTCTGAAAGCATCACAAAGCCAGTAATGACACTCAGGGGTCTCGAGAAGGCAACGAGATTGTTCTTACTCAGTTTTTTTCCTTCATCCATTCCTTTTTTGTGGGGAGGCTCTTGGATGATCTTGTCCACGTCGGCTCTTCCGATCAGGTCGTCGGGCCGGTCCCACATGGACAGGCGAGTGGTTGGGTTGTAGAAGAACACACGCTCGTCACCTGTCCACACCACACACCTGGGGACACAACACCTGTGTCACACCCCTGCTGCATGCCCCAGGCCTCACACGGCCACCGTGGTCAGATGCAGGTACACCTACTGCACACCCAGACATCCCTAATGCCCCAGGGGGCTCTGGGGTTCCTGCCCCAGTGGGATCTGGGGTTCCTACCCACTGGTATCTGGGGTTTCTGCCCCCAGTGGGCTCTGGATCATAGAGTCATAGAATGTTTAGGGCTGGCAGGGGCCTCCAAAGGGCATCTAGTGCAGCCCCCCTGCAGTGAGCAGGGACACCCTCAACTAGACCAGGCTGCTCAGAGCCTTAGCCAACCTCACCTGGAATATCTCCAGGGATGGGGCCTCAACCACTTCCCTGGGGAGCCTGGCTCTGGAGCTCCTACTCTTCTCTGCTGGCAGAGCTGAAAAGCACTTTTTAAGATGCTTTCTTATCAGGAGTGCAGTACACTCAGCTCTTCCTGGGAAAGCTGAGTCAGCTGGGGATAAATGTACCTTGTCTCTCAACATGAGAAAACACAACCTAAAGATCTTGCCAGGATTTAATATATAATGGGATGGAAGAATTGCAGAGGTATTTTGAAGCGAGAAACTTTCGAATATCAAGCATTAATTAAAAACAGCATAGAAGGCTAAATTGCAAAAATTACACCAGTACCTCTTTCCCATCAGTAAGACTTTCACCTTGGTCATCCAAACACACAAAGATGGTTTCCATGTATCAAAGCAAGAGTAACCCCACCATATTATACACAGGGGCACTTCATCACTATCTATGCTGATTTAAAAAATAAAAAAAAATCTTGCTTTGGCCAGCAGCTGCACCCATGTTCCCAAGGCATCAGGGCAAAAGAACCCCAAGATATTTTTTTTTGGCCAGTGTTTCATACTCAGGAGTTGGTGGCAGATGAGGCTGCACACCCCGCAACAAACACCTGAGTAGTGGCACAGCGTGCGTGCACAGTGTTGGCTGGGGGAATCCAATGTTACTTGAGACAGAAACATGCCAAGAACAGGATTTTCACATGTTATCCCTTGTTCTAAACACGCAGCAACCTTCCTGGTGGCTACAGGGACCACACTGCAGTCCCACAGCAGTGGGCTGTGGAAAAAAGCACGACCTACCATGGGGTTCCTGGAATTGGGGTGGTTGCAACAGGCTTGGCCTTCTGAGCTGCTTTCTCCTCTTCAGTCATTTCTTCCTCCTTTGGCTCCTCAAAGAAAACACCAGTTACAGGGCTCAGGCAATGTCAGAGAGCCAATTATTCATTGTAAAGTAACAAGCAAATGTATTTTGAAACAACTCCACCAAACACCTCCCAGTTACACCTCACCCACAAGCACTGGAGTTTCAACAGCAACTGCTGTTCAAGTCTCAAAGCAGAAAACCTCTCTGTGTTTACTTAAAATCTTAATTAAATGCCTCCCTAGACCTGCCTGAACCCTCGAATCTCCTTCCAAAAAGGAAGGCTTTGAAAATCACCCCAGGAATTTAAGAACTGAAGCTACTAACCATGCCTCCTGTCAATAAGCCTGGTCTACAGATGCATCCACACCTGTAGGATGCAGGATCCAAAATGCCAATACTGACTATTTGGTTGCAAGGTCTTTTACCTCCTTTATTAGTTCTTTTATAGGTTCTTCTTTTGGCTCTTCTTCTTCTGTCTCCATTGGTAAAGGCTCCTCTGTAGATTCTTTAATCGGCTCTTTAATCTTCTCTTCCATTTTTTCTAAACAAAGATAGAAATGTCCTTAGTATTAAGAAACCTGCATAGAGCCACAATAAATTTGTATGATTTTCCAAGCACAACCGCAAAAAAAAAAGCTTATTTTTAATTTATTTTCACCACTTTCTGTCCCCATTGGGCCTTACAGGTTATAAGGATGTTATAAGGATGTGACTTACAAGGTCATAACCCTTATAAACCCTTACAGGGTTATAATGATGTGACTACCTCCTGTACCAAGATCTACTTGGGAGTGGAAGCAAAATCATGTAAGGCAGCCTATCATAAAGCTCACTGTGTGTACCCACAGAAATGGCTGAAATGCCAACAGAAACATCAACCACCAGCTGCAGTCAACAGTGCAACACTGAAGAGCATTTTTAGATGTGAAATGCTGTTGACAATTATAAAATCAGAGAAAATTAATGGAGAGTCATCTGAGGATGGCTGTGCACCCACTGAAAAAATCTATAATCTTTACTCAGCAAATATGGTATCTGCTGCCTTACTTGGTTTTACCCCAGTAAAAATAAGACCTACTGTTTAAACCTGAATTATTAGAAAGAAGGGTACCAACTGAAGTAGCTGAGTGTTTTGAATCTGCCTAAACAAAGGCTTCTTGTAACTGAAAAATCCAGCAGGCAATAAGAGGAGCTATTTGGGTCTGACTGGGTTTGTTTTCCTAAAAGACTTTGTAAACTGAATAAAAGCCACTGGATTTTTACCCCTTCTTCCTTGTTGCTGATACAAGAACAATCTCCCTCCAATATAACAACAGCCATGAATAGAACACGGATTGAAAGGAACACAGCTCATGGAATGACCAGAATATGGTTCTGGGATGTGGACAGAGGGAGGTAATTTATTTTTTCCTCACATTACAATCTGTTTATATACTTATTTTTGAAGATTTTGAAGACTGGAAGAACTTCATTCTTTCCTGACTTACAGTCTTCAGAGTAACTGGATTTCCTCCTCACTTTGTCTCAAACACACTGGTATGTAAAGCACTTACTGTGCACCAAACACACATTTACCCCAGGGGCACAGGATTTGGAAGCAATTCTGGAACCAAATACAGTTCAGCACAGCAGGAAACAAAGAAGCTGTAACATTCAGACCCAAGACCAACTCAAACGGATGCAAAACACTCTTAGTGAAGATAAGGACCAGAAATACTCTCGCTGCCGTTTTCAAGCACGCCCGTGATGGTTGGAATGAGGCAATTCTGACCTTTATCTTTCAGCTCCTGGGGCTTTTCCCAGGTGGACTCCAGGGTCCTGTTGTTGTAGTAGTAAGTCTTGCCATCAGCTGTCTTGTACTCCGTCCACTCGGACACGGCGCTGGCACCCAGCGAGGCGGGCGAGGCGGCGATTGCCACCTGCGGGTGGATCATGGGCACGATGGGGGGGGCCATGCCTGGCAGGACACCTGCAGGGACACCCAGAGCAAAACAAGAAAAGAGAAAAAAAAAAAAAAGAAATAAGGAGAGAAAACAGTAAGTGACCATGAAGCGTTGAAGAGCCCAAACCTAGCACTTGAGTGGCTGCACTGAAAAATAATCAAGCTATGGACATCAAGTCTGTCTTTGAGATTCAGCTGGAAACCAGTGCATTGCTACTGAATTTCCTTCCTGCATTTTGCCATCAGTGATGCCCATAATACCGGGCAAATTAGAGCTCTTTGTTTTAGAGAAATGTGTAATTCTGCACAGCACAAAACTGCTAGCTTTTAGACATTTGCTTTGTTTATTAACAGTACTTATTAGATCTCTGTGGAAAATTTAGGGGTTTTTAATCAGCTCCACTGTTTAATTATGCTATCATTTTAAGAGATATTCCTATTGCTCTTGGAAAAAAAAAAAAAAAGGTTAACAGTGGCTTGAATTCTACCCATATAATACAAAGCAGAACTCTGATAAATCTTAAAGCCTGACTTAAAAAACCTAACATTAATTCAGAGGATCAGAAGAATATCACTTCAGACTGTGTGATGGTTTTGTTTAGTTCTGCAGACTGATTGGTAAAAAACATTTTTATTCATATCCTAAACCAAAATGGCAAGTAACTCTCCAAAGAGAAGAGAGCCACAGTGCTGCATCATCCTGTTACTTCTCTACTCATCCCAGCAAAATGGATTTACTGCACAGATTTTGAGTGGCAAGTTCTAGAAAACCAAATAGGGTAACACTAGAGCCACAAGATCATTTGGAAAAGGACTTTTTAGACAGTGTGCAAGCACAGATGACACACTGCCACCTTCTCACTAAGCAGCTTCTCTTCACCCCACGATTTGAAAATGAAAATTGATACCAAGACACACACACACACACACACACACACACACCAACATGCGAGCACAGTCATGTCACTGCACAGATGGAAGTAGGGAAAACGAAAATCCACACACAAAAACTGGTAACTAAGGAGTATGGGCATGGAGGGAGTCACAGTTACTACAGAACTCGATGAGCACACCAACTGCGCCGGCTCGGAGAGGGGACAAGCTAACGCTGCTGCTGGGGAGTTATCCTGGCCAAGGGTGAAACTTGCATTTATACTGGCTTTGGAAATACAGTATATATATACTCATTCAGCTGGGGAAGCAAATAAATAAAGAAAAGATAAAACAACAACATTCACTACCATGCCAACTTACAGACAAAACGAACTAAGATGGTTTGGAAAATTACCGGTCTTGGTGGTAGCGACTGTCTTTACATACGGGCAGCTGACTATTTGCATCATTGCTACACCTGCAAAAGGGACAAGCAAGCACGTTGGAAAGCTGCCATGGGACGTCAGCTACCACGGGGAGGGGCTGGGGCTACCCATCCTGACACAATTTGGATGCCATTCTCTGGCTGAAAAAGAGAGCCTCCCGGCACCAAAGCACGGTGGTTTGCGCCGGGTCGGATATAAAGTTAATTTCAAGCTGCTGCAACAGGCTCTGCCTAGGTTAGACCAGCTGTTTACAGGTGTCATTGAAAAGAAAAAACCTTGTTTCTCTGCAGACTCAGGGGTTTAAGTTCATTGGAGGAGGAGCGGGGCTCTCCCACAGGGTCCTGCCCAGGGTGGTGCTCTGCACTGACGGCCCCGGCAGGGACAGACCCCTGGGGAGCAGCCCCCACGGTCTTTGCTATTTTCAGTCTGCTGCTGCATTTAGGAAGCAGTGGCCAGAGCAGGGCAGCCTGAGCTGGGTGACAGCCAAGTCCAGCCCAGAGGGAGAGCTCAGGTTATATGGGAAGGCTGGAGGTGGAAGAGGGCTGGGGGAAGAAACAGAAGCAAGGAAGCTGCAGACAGAGGGACACGAAGCTGCACTACCAGAGGCAGAAAACAGTGTCTTAGTTTTCCATTATCAACTATGTCACGAGCTGAAAAATGCTCTAAAGCAGCATAAGCAGCCTCATAAAGGTATCACCATGCACTGCTCTGCCTTCCAGCTCACTGAGGAATGACAGAGGCCACTAGAGGAAGGCATCTCATCAGACACCAAATTCAGGAGGAAATTGGACGGGGGTCAGGGGAATGTCTCCTGAAACTAGAAGTTGTCTCCATGCTGGCCCAGTCTGGACACTCAAAAACTGAAATAGTTCAGAAATTTCCCCTTAAATGGTTCCTATTCTATCATCTGAGGTTGGAAATCCTCCAGCGTAAAGTGAAATTAAACCCCTGTGTTTATAACCAAAGTAATCTCTATTTTTCTTCATTAGAGATCTGGTATGGAAAGCATACAAAAAGATTGCCAATTTATTTTAAAAACTATCTGTGAGAAGACAGAGTTTTAATGTTCTTTAATAATAATTTAAATGAAAGAATCGAAAACTAGGGTTTGTTGGTGTTTTTTAAGTATGACTTGAGACACAAAAACATTTGACTTGAACAGCACTGAGTGAAGTGTTTGGCTAAATTTGGGGGGGGGGGTTGTTCATGTTACATCCTTGAAAACAGACCTGAAGATTCGTTTTGTTAAGGAAGTTACAGCATGTCTGAACCCTGGGTCAGAATAAATAGTGCCATCTGAGGGACCACTGAACTTGGAGATACTGCAGGGCAGACAAGACTCAGCAAATACCCAAAACGTTTCCTCTGCCAAGTTCATTCTCAAATGTACAACTACCTTTTCAGGTGTGAATTAAGAGAAAGCAGACTTACTTTTTAAGGTCTGAGATTATATCACTAATCAACTCTTCCATTGTTCCATCTTGTTATAGCAAAATAGATTAACTTTGCAGCCGCTTGCCAGCAGCATCTCTCAGCTCTGCCTCTGCCACCCGAGAGCAATCTGGCTGACACTGACATCACCCCTAGTGCCAAAGCCCCAGACAGCTGCACATCAGAATTCAAAAGCCTTTTGGGGCTCATCATGAAGTAATTTTGACTTCTCTTTTGTTTCTTGTTACTGTATTTTAAAGGTTTCCTTTTTTTAATGGTGTTTATATACCACTACAAAAAGCTCAATCCAGAATTAGCTGGAAGAAGCAGAACTGGTTTTATTCTGCAGCCAGGCAAAATGGAAAATTAGACTCATTAGTGGAAGCATGAGCTTTACTGCTGGGTATCCTTCCTATGTGGGCTCCCACCATCAACTGTGAGAACAGAAGGGGCCAGATACAAGCCTTGCTACCAGGAGTTTTGAAAAAATCATTGTCAAAAATGAGTTTAAGGAGGAAAAGCTGAACCTTCCTGCCCTGCCTCTCCTTCTGCACCACACTGCTCATAACATCTTCCCTCAGCCCAGGGTATCCTGCTTGCACACCCATCTTACCCAAAACTCAGGTGATGCTGACCACTCTACTCTCCAAAGGGACACAGGGATCCCTCCCTGTGCTGAGCCCTTGCTGGCAGTGTCAGAAATCACAGCTAGGAACAACCAGCTGCCTCCCTCTGGCCTTTACCCATTTTTGTCCACGCTCAGAACAGTGTTTGTTTCTGTCTGAGACAGGACCTGCACCACGACTGCCCTTCCAAGCAGCTTACAGATCCAAGCAGCTCCTCCCAGTCACTTCAGAAGACTATCCTAAAAGCAGAGGCACCAAGTTGGTGCCCTCTTCCAGTTAGCAGGACTGTCACCCACTTTAACTATTTAATGCTTATACCCTTTACCAAAAAGGTGCTTTTTTCAGCCAGCCACCTGGGTGGAAGGCAAAGGCTCCCCCGGCACTCACTGGATCCATGGACAGTGGGAAGAAGTGACCTCACTCAGCCTGCAGAGAGCTAAAAATAGCAGCATGGGGCTCAGAGCAGCTTCTTGGCAATTATCAGAAACTAACTTGTATACATCAGCTGCAGTCTCAACCTTCCTCTGCAGCAGAGAATCTCCAGCTCTGGGTGCACCCCTAGTGCTGCCACTCGGGGAAAACACACCAGCTGCTTCTGCTCAGGAGCAGGAGCTCAACCCATCCCTGCAGAGCAGCTCTCCAGAGGAGCTCCACAGCACGTCCCAGCAGCAGCCCAGGCTGAAATCCTGACAGCCTGACAAGATTTCCTGCAGCATCCAACTGTGCTGTAAGAAATACAGCACCCCAGGAGGCAGGGGGGTGCCATCCAGGATTCACTCTCAAGGCTCTCTACATCTAAAACCCGTGGCAGCACTCGGGCACCCTGAAACCCCAGGTCACAGTCTTTCCTGCTCAGACACATAATATTTTCTTTTCATTTCTTTCAGCTATAATCCATATCCTAATTAATATTTATGCACAAGGCTCATGGTCTAAATTGAGCAAGTAGAGAAAATAGAATCAAAATCATAACAATCTTACAATTGTGATTGTAATATTATTATAAAGTAACAAAATCTTACAATTGTAATATTATTATAAAGTAGTAAAATTTGGTGCTACAATATTCTCTGTCCAGAAGCTCATTTTTTCCATCAGATGACAGGACAGACATGTGCCATAAGATTAAGGATCATTTGGTGCAATTCATTTCCCAATCATCTCAAAGAGAAACGCTTACAGGTTTCAATGCAGCTGTTCTCTGACAAGTATACCCAAGAATTAGAAGTCAAAAAATTAATGTTCTTTCGATTAAAAAGTCTGTCTGCTAACCCTGAATTCTGTCACAGCTACCCTGAGTGGAGCGGGTTCAGGCAAGTTCCGTACACAGTGGACACATGAGTGCAAACAAATCGACAACATGGACATGTAGCAGACAAGACAATCACAGTTTGCCAATTTACCTGGAAGTGGAATAGGCATGCCAGGAAGGGGGACACGAAATGGAGGTACCATTACTGGTGGAAAAGCAGGAATTGCTGCAGTTGGCTGCGGCACTGCATGAGGAACTGCAGGAGGCAATGTCTGTGGGACTGGCTGGGGTACAGTCTGCACAGGTGTAGCAGAAGGAGCAGAGGTTGAAACACTGACTGATGGTGTGGCAACTGAAACACCCGAACTCGGGGTCTGGTCTTGTGTGGTAGGTGCTGATAAAAAAGAACAAAGAACACCTTGTATCTTCGACACTACAATATATTTGCTGCAAACACACTGGCTCTGTTTCCCATCAGGCCTTACAGAAGCAGATATGCTCAGATACCACCGGCAGGAAGACACCCTTGGACAAAAAAAACCCTTTGCCTTCTCTGCAACATTAAATATTCACAAAGAAAGTTAACTTCAGATTTTACTTTGTCCCGTTCTTTACACCTAGCAAGTCTCTATAGCAGCAGCAAGGGTGTATCAAAGGACAAATACAGCCTGAAATGAAATTCCACTCTGTATCCCTGCTCAGAGAAATAGAAAGGGAATGTTCAAAAGCATTTCACATGGAAAAAAAAAGTTGTTCTTATGTTAAATGAACACAGGTTTTGCTTTTGAACACTGATGGTGGCAGCACGTGCATGACAACAGCCTGCCTAAAGCTAGGCTTAGTGAGCTGTGATCCAGGAATGGGAAAATGTCAATCAAAAAAATGGGTAAATAAGCAAGGAAAAGGAAAAGCACTTTTGTTCCAAAGCTTCAAGAACTTTCCTAGTCTTCAGTGCCTCCCAGGGGGAACACTCCCTGCCAGCTTTCCCCTCTGGAACCCTGGCAGCATGACTGAAAACAGCACTTGACTGAGAACAAACAGTGCTGTCTGTCCCAGGACTGGCACCTGGGGCTGGAGCTGGGCTGGCTGCACCCACTGAGCAGACTGGCAGCCTTACACCGTGAGGGACTGTTGTGAAAACCAGCCAATTAAAACTATAAAATACTAAAAAAGAGAAACCACACCAACTTATCACCATACTGTACATGGGCATGGTGTGATTTCTGCAGTATTTAATGACTAGAAACATTCCCAGTAATTTACCACTATTAGCATATTTAAATAACGATTCTTGACCTGTTTCAGAAAGGGTAAAAGTTCTTAGCACTGCCTAAAATGTAGGGAAACAGAGCAGACAGGCAGTATGTGATTTGTTTCCAGACCTAGGTTGTATCAGAACCAGACAAGAGTGAATCTCAGCCAGGAGTCCCAGTCCTTTTACAGGTCAAGTCTGAGAGCTGTTCTTTTAAATGGTAGAATGTTATCACCTGGGCACAGACACCAACAGTAACAGTTCTTGAAAGCAAAGACAAGAGGCTGAAGTGGGACAGGGTCTCAGCATTCAGCATTAGGAAGCTGTGCTTTGGAGAGGGTGCTATTCCAAAGGCAGGACCAGCTCTCAAGCCTGGCATTCAGCTGGCACTCACCCCCCCTGCTGCCACTCAGCTGAACTGGCAGTGGTTCTCATCTCAGCAGGGGCTGAACACAGGACCACACCTCAGCAGCAGCTCAACACAGGACTAAGTTGCTAAGTTCCCTTTCATCTTCAATCTAAAATGCTTTGAGGACACAGATGACTTGCTGCTCTGGTGCCCTGTCCTGCCTGCAGGGCTGACCCACAGCGCTGGGGGGGCACCTCAGTTTGACTCATTTCACTCACAGGTGCCTGATCTGGGCTGCTCGGTGAGCTCAGCTCAACTCCTCCTGACAGGGAAGGGAAGGAGCACACGGTGCCCAGAGAGGGAACAGCTCAGCAGCTGTTGCTCACCTTCTGTGTGCTCCCCAGACTCAGTGCCCGTGCTCCTGCCAGTGCAGCTGCAGCAGCCACAGCTCCTGCTCAGAGGGTGCCCTGCACGCTGCCAGCGACCTATGCAGAGGGCTCCCTGGCACACGCTGCTCGCTTGGAGCGCGCCGGCTGATGGTGCTCCCTGCTCGCTGCTGGCACACACGTGTGCAAGCACAGCCACAGCGTGTCACATGCCTCTCTGGCTCTGGCTGGCATATAGATGCACACACATGCCACAGTATAAACCACACACAGATGCTGCACAAGCCTGCACTGTGTGCTGCTGTGTGGCTTCCCTTTCCTGAGACTTCCTCGGCTGGACAGCCCTTAGAGGCAGCAGGGCCCGTGTGAACAGCACTGATCTTCAGGGGTCACAACTGGACAACGATGGCTCTAAGGGTCTGGTTTT
>VYZU01047050.1:0-14447 GCA_013401355.1 Ceyx cyanopectus
AACAAATGTTCAATGAAAACTAACACTAACGTGATCTTGCAGCCCAAAAACAGACAAGAAAACTGATTTTTATTTGATTTGAAACACAAAGGTTTTCCTAACACTTGTTCTGTCTAAAAATTTCTGTAGCATCCAAGGGGATAATGCTATAAATTTTTTCTTCTTTGGAAAATGTAAGACTGATTAGTTTTTCTTTATTTGCAAATTGATTTCAGAAGCCTCTAAGGTTTTCCACAATTATGTTTTGGAGACATTAATTATCATATTCCTGTTTTGAAGATGCTCTTCTGAATCTGTCGTTATGCCCTCTTTTCACAGTCATCTTCCGAAATACTTGTATATCAGCATTATACTACATGTAATCAGTGACCAATTTTCAGAATACAGAAAACAGAAATATATCTACAGGAAAAAAACAACTATACTTCATGTTGTCTCGTAATTACTATTTGTTCTTGTATCTAATAGAAAAGTAAGAAAAACAAAGAAAATTAATTTACTCAGTGAATTATATACATAAGTAGAAAAATATGCATTAATTTCCTTGTTATATTCCAACAAATTGCATATTATCCATCAATAGTATTATTGTCAAGTGGAATATTAAATATTAGATTGGGTGCTTTCCATGTATTTCATCAAATACTCCTTTTAGATTTAAAAAAATCTTACAAGTTCAGTAAGAAAAAGGTCAATCAGAAAAGTCCAATCATATTCATCCCTATGTCAGATAGATCAGAGATTTGAGATATCTGACATAATGGGAGTTCTGCCTTGCTTTGTTTGATAGGCTGCCCTCTTCTGTAGTGCCTGCTACTTGATATGGTGATAAGATTTTATCTGTAAACCTCCAAGCATCTTCCAGTTTATGAAAAATATATTTTGTTCTTTCCAAAACTGTAAGTTATCTATTGACAAATTGTCAGACAACCCTTTATAATGTTTAGACTGTATTTTTCCCTTCTTTAGAGCATCATGATCAGAGCATATATCCACTTATACACAGAAAATGTAAGAATTAATGGTAAAATTTTATTTGTAAAAAGGTTCCCCTTTAACTTCCCCCCTCCCAAATGTTTCTTGATCTGCAGCAAGGAAATTGCTTCCTATAAAATTCTGAGTATTACTATATGGCAATGTTCTCATCAGATGGGCTTGTCAGCACAGAAAAGCTGACCAGAACAGTTCTTTTTCAAAATATGTTTTTCTAAAAAAGCTATTTTCCAAAATAATAGTTTACTTTTTGAGTGCAGGAATGATGTGTCAGAGGAAATGCATTACACTCTTATTTTGTTGCACTGGTATCTCTGTGAAGAACAGGAGGTGAAATTTACTCTTTGCCTCAGTTTTTAAGAGCAGCATGAAGGCTATTAAATAATGTGTTCACATGTATTCTTGTGACACTTGTGTCACTGTGCTCACAAGTATTTATGGCATGTGATCTGTCTTCTTCCACAGTAAATCAAGTAATCATATTGCATATTCATAACATATTACTTCCCAGATTATTCTCTCTCAGATCAATGGACTCATATGGCTTCTGTTATCTATTAGACACTGGGGAATTCCACCTACAAATCCATTCCTCTAAGTATAATTTCATTATAATTTGCTTTGTGCAAGTGAAATAGCAGCAGGCCAATTAAAGTGATGGATACTACATGGTTGTAAAGATTATGAGTAACCAAACTCCAAAATTAAATGTTGTCATATCAGCCAAATTATTTTCTTACTGGTCTCTAAAAGCCTGAAAGCCAAAAAACAATGTGGCAGAAGCAAAAATAATAGGGCNAATTTAGTTTTATTTTTTTCAAACCTACATTAATTTCTAAAATTTATTTCATTGACTCAAAGCTATCTTCCCAAAGCTGTGAGTTTACCCAAAATAGAAATAGACCTAGGCAAACTGAGGAGAGTTTGACAGAAAGGACACTTTTCTAACTTATGATCATGCCAACAACCATACCTATCTGTTTCTGATTTTTGACAGGGATTAAGAATGCCTGCTCATCATTCCTCCAGCACTCAGAGAGGTATACAAGATTAATAAATATGGCCTTTGGTTATATCATGCTATATATTTAATTTCTCCATACTACGGCCAGTGGTCAACAGCTTNTGTCATATCAGCCAAATTATTTTCTTACTGGTCTCTAAAAGCCTGAAAGCCAAAAAACAATGTGGCAGAAGCAAAAATAATAGGGCAGAAGAATGTTCTAACATACCATCAGCTTTACTGGTGAAAATCAAGGAGGATATAACAAGAAGACATGACATATTACANTTGAAACACCGCTTTCACTAACATCTAATTAAATTAATTGCAATGAGTCCTGTCCTCTGCTGTTATGGGTTGTGTAACCATAAATTAGTCAGTGAAATGAAACTGATTTATTCAGGAAAAAATCAGGGCTACCAGCATCCTTAGATACCCAGTGGATTACTTGAAGTCGGAGTTAAGCTTCTTAATACTGTTCACGTGTTTTAAAGAGTGAAATGAATACAGTACTGTTTCTATCAAAGAACAGTATGTGTTGCATATTAACTATCTCCATCTTTATGGAGCAACAATATCAGTAACTGTCACAGAGTTCTGTAAGAGACCAAGATGCCCCTTAAGGCACGAGTCAACCTTTTTACTTCTTAAGATAAACCATATTCCCATTAATAGGTACAATGTTACCTTCAGATCAGGTTTTGATGGTTTTGAGAACATCACAAGTGAGAAATTGCAAGAAATTGCAAGAAAAACCTTAAACAATAAATCACTTCCAAAATGAAAAATAATAGAACAAACAAAACAGCACGCATTTTAGTACTGGATAGCATCCAGCAAGCAAACACGAGCGGAAAAGCTGCAGCTTAGTATCTTTGCTTAAAGGGAAGATGTTTTTCAAGTCCAGTCTGCCTACCTCCGAGGGTAGGATAATGCAAGTGCATTATCTTGATTCATGCAGTAGAGGACACTATTTTACACACCATCACCTCCCTGGCCAACATGGTATGGTAACACTTCATCAAGCCTTCTCTATTCTCCAAATAGAAAGGACGGGTTGCATTAACTTGTGGATGAAATGACATGCATACCAATGATGAAATATCATCAAGACATAATTAAATAATATCAATGACCATGATAATAAAACAGTCAAATAGAATTTATGTGTTAAAGGCATGCAAGTATATTGCTTAAGCTGAGTTTTATTGTGCTTGAGGACCCTGAAATTCCAGTCCTATTCTTCCATCTACCATTTACCTGCCCACCACAGCTGAAACCTGGGATAATAAGCAAACTGCCACTCAATCCTCATGAAATCTCTAGGTTCAGCCATCAATATGTTCTGAACCCAGAATACACAGCTGTACTCTAAATTTCGTGGTACTTAATCAAATCATTCTGAGTACAAGCAAGACACAGACACATGAAAATCTAGGTGAAAAAATGCATTTATACAGATCATTAAATGATTTATGTCATGCTAGTTGTTTCACTTGTTTAACTTAGTACACTAGGGAACTATTTAATTAAGTTTTCTTTGAACGATCCCAAATATTAGCATGTTATAACAGGATTGGGAAATACAACTATATTCTCAGTTGACACTTTAGTATAAGTATGTAATATTGACCTGTCTGCAAGCAAGGTGCTGAGGAATAAATTGATATTTGTCTTTACAAAAATATCATCAGCATAAAAGTTTTGGAGAACTAGAACTTAAGATTTTTATAACAAATTCTCCTCATGACCCACTTGTGAACCAGTCAGTGGAGCTTCATGTGGAGCAGTCCAAACAAACCAAATTATTCTCATATGATGTGCTCCAGCTGCCTGGACATTAGGATGGCCCTCCATCAGCCCAGTTCATTTCTTTCTGTCTGTCTCTCTATCTATTATGGAGGTAAAGTCCTGCAAGTGAGGCAGATTTAGCTTCACCCATTCTAAAAAAGAATGTGACACTCTTTTAACACCATTAAATAATAGCTTTCATATGACTACCACTAAGTGGAATCTCATAAACAGGTGACCATCCCTTTAAAAAAAGAACTACTAACTTGAGCCCAGACCTTATGAAATTCTTGCAGTTCTGAGCTTGGCAGTACTTACCTCAGGCTGTGGTCAGCATGACAGCAAACTGTCTCTGTTGCATTAACATCCAGGCTGCCTTAGAGAAATCTTTACTACTCACAGTAAATATTTTCCCAGTCAATCCAGTTAAGCTAAAGGAAGAGCCTTTTCTGTCTTGAAAGCTGCAAAAGAACAAAATTATTCCATTAGAATATGTCCCTTATCACCCTTGACCTTGACTTCAGCCAATTGATATTATGCATGTACAGCTGTCCACCTATATATACATAACTACCCAACTGCTGGGAATAAACATTCATAATGCTATAAATACATCCATTGGTAACAGAAGGATTTAAATGGACTAAGATATAAATGCTATCTCTCAGCTCAGTTCTATAAAAATGCAAAGAGTGAACTTGATTTGTCTATTTCTGATCTGTAGAGAATGTGTGTCATGCATCTGGCTATTTCAGCCCTTGGGAATGATTCCAGTGAGATAATCACTTGGGGAAGGTGTGATTTACCAGAGGCCTGTTTCTGCATTAGTTCAAAGGTTATTGGTAAATACATAGAAAAAAATCAGCTTTTGAGGCATAATCCTTGTAATTCCAGAGGGACAATAAAGCACAATAATTCAAGGCATGCAGCTCCTTGAACACATGAAGTGTTCCCTTTCTAGGTAACATTAGTAGAACTAGAGTCATATATAGTTATTTTATAATTTGATCCATCTGTCACACTTTTGTTAATTNAAGATGTTTTTCAAGTCCAGTCTGCCTACCTCCGAGGGTAGGATAATGCAAGTGCATTATCTTGATTCATGCAGTAGAGGACACTATTTTACACACCATCACCTCCCTGGCCAACATGGTATGGTAACACTTCATCAAGCCTTCTCTATTCTCCAAATAGAAAGGACGGGTTGCATTAACTTGTGGATGAAATGACATGCATACCAATGATGAAATATCATCAAGACATAATTAAATAATATCAATGACCATGATAATAAAACAGTCAAATAGAATTTATGTGTTAAAGGCATGCAAGTATATTGCTTAAGCTGAGTTTTATTGTGCTTGAGGACCCTGAAATTCCAGTCCTATTCTTCCATCTACCATTTACCTGCCCACCACAGCTGAAACCTGGGATAATAAGCAAACTGCCACTCAATCCTCATGAAATCTCTAGGTTCAGCCATCAATATGTTCTGAACCCAGAATACACAGCTGTACTCTAAATTTCGTGGTACTTAATCAAATCATTCTGAGTACAAGCAAGACACAGACACATGAAAATCTAGGTGAAAAAATGCATTTATACAGATCATTAAATGATTTATGTCATGCTAGTTGTTTCACTTGTTTAACTTAGTACACTAGGGAACTATTTAATTAAGTTTTCTTTGAACGATCCCAAATATTAGCATGTTATAACAGGATTGGGAAATACAACTATATTCTCAGTTGACACTTTAGTATAAGTATGTAATATTGACCTGTCTGCAAGCAAGGTGCTGAGGAATAAATTGATATTTGTCTTTACAAAAATATCATCAGCATAAAAGTTTTGGAGAACTAGAACTTAAGATTTTTATAACAAATTCTCCTCATGACCCACTTGTGAACCAGTCAGTGGAGCTTCATGTGGAGCAGTCCAAACAAACCAAATTATTCTCATATGATGTGCTCCAGCTGCCTGGACATTAGGATGGCCCTCCATCAGCCCAGTTCATTTCTTTCTGTCTGTCTCTCTATCTATTATGGAGGTAAAGTCCTGCAAGTGAGGCAGATTTAGCTTCACCCATTCTAAAAAAGAATGTGACACTCTTTTAACACCATTAAATAATAGCTTTCATATGACTACCACTAAGTGGAATCTCATAAACAGGTGACCATCCCTTTAAAAAAAGAACTACTAACTTGAGCCCAGACCTTATGAAATTCTTGCAGTTCTGAGCTTGGCAGTACTTACCTCAGGCTGTGGTCAGCATGACAGCAAACTGTCTCTGTTGCATTAACATCCAGGCTGCCTTAGAGAAATCTTTACTACTCACAGTAAATATTTTCCCAGTCAATCCAGTTAAGCTAAAGGAAGAGCCTTTTCTGTCTTGAAAGCTGCAAAAGAACAAAATTATTCCATTAGAATATGTCCCTTATCACCCTTGACCTTGACTTCAGCCAATTGATATTATGCATGTACAGCTGTCCACCTATATATACATAACTACCCAACTGCTGGGAATAAACATTCATAATGCTATAAATACATCCATTGGTAACAGAAGGATTTAAATGGACTAAGATATAAATGCTATCTCTCAGCTCAGTTCTATAAAAATGCAAAGAGTGAACTTGATTTGTCTATTTCTGATCTGTAGAGAATGTGTGTCATGCATCTGGCTATTTCAGCCCTTGGGAATGATTCCAGTGAGATAATCACTTGGGGAAGGTGTGATTTACCAGAGGCCTGTTTCTGCATTAGTTCAAAGGTTATTGGTAAATACATAGAAAAAAATCAGCTTTTGAGGCATAATCCTTGTAATTCCAGAGGGACAATAAAGCACAATAATTCAAGGCATGCAGCTCCTTGAACACATGAAGTGTTCCCTTTCTAGGTAACATTAGTAGAACTAGAGTCATATATAGTTATTTTATAATTTGATCCATCTGTCACACTTTTGTTAATTAGTAAGAATTCTATTCAATAAATAGAAATACCAGTTTCCTTCAAGGATGGCCTTGCTAAGATCTGAAAATCAGAATTTCACAGTTTCTATTACAGATAGTACATGCCAAAGATACAATTTGTCTGAGACATAAATTACATCACTGTAGGCCAGAAGTCAGATACAGGTTTCCAGAGCTGTGAGGGAATTTTGGGAGGAGCACTCAGTGGTCCTTGTGAAATTAGAGAGTTACATTATCTAAAGAAAACAAGTATTGTGTCTGTGTGTCTTGTGACCTTGTGCACATTATCTAAAGAGAACAGGTATTGTTTCTGTGTGTCTTGTGACCTTGTGCATATTATCTAAGGTCTGGGGCCTGAAGAAGGTACACACTGATGTTAAGAAAGAAGGGGATGGTTATCAGCTAAAACAAAGGATAAGCAGAAGAGGACCACTTAAGCAAGATCAATAGCTTACTGAGCCTGCGCGGGACGGGAGGTCAAACAGCGGACAAGGGAGGAAGACTTCTTACTTCCTCCAGAAGACCCCTGCCCACCTCCAGAAGACCCCTGCCCACAACCACCGAACTGCAGTGCGCAGGCGTTAAGAGGGGGAGAGATAAGATAATGATTTATCGGAAAACCACACCTTTTCCTGGAACTAATTGGGCTAGTCCCTCCTTTGTTAATTGAAAATGTATGTTCTCCCTTATAAATAACTGTTAACTTTACAATAGGGGGTGCTTGTTAGGAGGAAAGATCCCCCTTGCACCCAGCGCTGCGAATAAAGAATACTTACTAATAATAATAAAACTGTGCAAGCTCCTTTCAAGAATCACTTGTGTGAAAAATCTCAAGTGGTCTTTCTGAGAAAAAAAAAAAAAAAGGAGATAAATAACCACAACTTCCCATGAAAAATAATCCTAATGACAGAATTTATTCAATTCTTTAAGTAGCTCATAGAATTTGCAGGTAGCATTTCTTGAATTAATAGAATTCTGGGCATTTGTTGATTTTGAATGGCTTGTGCCTCACCGAAGAAAGAAAGGTGGTATCCCTGCTTTTACAAAAGGCATAGCTGTGTGTTTCCCAGCAAAATGCATTAAGGTACAGTAAAGTATGTTTCCTTTTGTCTTGTAATCCATCTGGCACACTCCAGACATGTAGCAAATAATAAATAAAATAACAGTATAAGTGTGGCTGGGATTAGAATACTATTACCATACTCCGGAGCCTCTGTCATGCTCTTTCACTTCACTCTTGACTGCCCATTTGCCATTTAACATCACAGTGAGAAAGGTCTGCCAGGATATCAGCTATATGTGAGAACAAGAAGTGCAGGGTATATTTCTATTAACTTGTTCTCTGCATAGGTGTTTCTCAACAAGACCTTGGAATATAGCTTGTGAATACTGGCTAATGCAAAGAGTGCAATATCTAAGATTCCTTTCCAATGAATTCTTAATCTGTCTTCTGAAAAAAATAGTTAATACCAAGGCAAAATACATTTCCTCAAGTTTTTCCTGCCCTTTCTCTGCTCTTATCCTTTGCTTATGCATGACTATATTACATATGTTAGAAAAGTCTGATAAGGAGGTCTGTCTCTAATAATAATTATCTATTTTATAGCAATTAAGAATTATTAATGTAGTTGTATAATAAATCCTGGAGCACACCCTGGCATGGCACCAATGGAGTTAAACACAGCCTCAAATGCTCTGACTGCTTCACCTTTATATTTTATCTGACAGTTCTCTTTCTCTCCCTGGATTGTCATGTAGCCCTTTTGCTCTGTCTCTTCACATTACACAGTAGCTCCTCGGGTGTCTCTTTCAATTTTTTCCGTACAAATGCATTTCTGTGATACATTAAAATTTGAGCACAGAAAACTTCCTTAGGTTCACTGTTGCTCTGGCACACTTACCTTTATGCATAAATAAATATCAGTAATATATATTTATTAATAAATGCATGGCCAAAATATCTTGAGCATCTACAGAAGTTAATTTTCAAAATGTCTGTCTTAATAGACTGCCAGCATAAAATGTCCCTTGTGGAGGACTTCCAGATTCTTCCATAGCTTCATTAGTTTCAATGTTATCAGGAAATAGAAGAATTTCCAGTAACATAAACCAATCATGACAAAGGATTTAATAAGGAAATAGATTCAAATTTGTGAGAAAAGACCATACCTGTCCCCAAGCAGGGGCAGACAAACAAAACATTACTGCATTTGGCCCCTAATACTACATAAGTAAGGACTTGGTGGATGTTTTAGTTTCAAAGGAGAACTGGCAGGTAACATTCAATATGAGGATGTTCAAGTTTTTCACCTAAGAAGTTAACATCTCCTTGACTAACTTTAGTGATCCTCTTTTTTGCCAGGATGACATTGGATGTGATTTGAGTTGACACTCACAGTTGTGTGTTTGAATAGCTCTATTCAGTGCTAGGTTACAGTTTACATGTCAGCTTCCCAGACGTAAAAATCATGAAACACTTGATTATGTTTGTCAGCCTATCCCGAGTTTTTACTTCATTATGAAATTTATTGAAAAGGAAACATAGAGCACTTGATTTCCCTCTTATAGATCTTCTTTAAATATTACAGAAAAACTTACTGAATAATATAAATTTCCTCCAAAGGATTTGTGTCTCTTTGTATCAGTAATAACTTATAAAACAGAAAAGTCTACTTTAAGAACTTTGCACAACTAAGTTCTCCTTTGTTAATATATCGTTTTTGCCTCTTTGATTTAAAAATAAAAAAATCCAATATAAATGAAAACACACATAAAAAGAATTATATAACCTATACTTTCCATGGGAAATTTAAACATTTAAAATGAATGAATACTGAAAGGAACAGCTTTGAGTGTTATTGACTAAAAAAGCAGATGGTGCAAGGATACATTAGTGTCAAAGAGCATCATCTTCATCCTTAGGAACAGAAATGGCATCTCAATGATGCACTGGGCTTTTTTTCATTGCTTTCTAGGTGGTTCAAGTCATGAAACAGGAAAACACCGTTTCTTACAGAAGTTTTGTACCAAATAAATTAATGTATCTCAGATGTACTCTTTGCATATAGATTGATTCTCTAAGGGGAAAAAATAAGCATAAAGCTGATAAGTCATTTAAGTCTCACCTAAAACCTTAAAATAAAGTGTAAGTATCACTTAACTTATGCATGAACCTTGAGCTAGCCTTCGCAGAAGGGTAAACTCAGTTTCTTAAATCCTTACATATTAGACTTCTTTTCAATTATAAGGAGGATGAAGGTTTGGCACATGAAGACACCTACTTTTCTTTTTAACTTCCTTTTTTCCCAGAGGCCCAAATCTTTTTCCATCACATAGCCATGTGAAACATGCTTATAAAAATAATTCCTGAGTTTTCCAATGGCAATATTTACAATTATCTGAATTTGATTATAACAACATGGAAATCTGTGCCAGCCCCAGAGTGCATTTTGTAAGGGTCACAGTGACTTGTCTCGGGCTCTGCCATGCTTCCACGGGTTCTCCAACCCAGAAAGCAGCAGCCAGGATGAAGCAGAGAGAAGCCGCCTTCTCTCCCATCCAGCCAAGTTTTTTACTAGAAAAAAAAACCCACAAACAAACCAATAAAAGGGATCCTGTTCTCCACAGAAATGTATTTCATAAAAATGAATTGATTTTTATTAAGTTCATTATTTTCAGCTCACTTTACAACAGTCTCAGGACAAGATATTCTGCTAGAGAACCTGCAGGAATATTAAATACTTAACATTTTCTGACTTTACTCCAAGGTCACCCTTGCTTACCATTACCCATATTTTCAAATTCACAGGGACAAGCCTGTTTGGGGCCACCCTGGGCGACTGTTACAGACCCAGGAAGTGTTCCCACTCCAGTATGACATTTTAATCTCCATTATTTTTTACCTACCTAAGAGACTCATCTGGACAAAGTTCAACATTCAAAATCTGTGTAAGCATTCCCTGGGGTTTTTTGTTCAGACAGACATTGAACGTGTGTGGGTGGCACCTCACTGAGAACATCTGTAGGAAGAAGGCACTAGATGACATCACAAGTCTTTCTCTGCTGCTAACTGCTGCTTCTTGATCAAGGTTAAAATAATTTTTACTAAATTGGCATCTGAGGCTGAGTGTTGATCCAAGCATGCACACCAGTCCACAGTATCCTTCTGCTAACGAAGATGCTGAGAGTACAGGGACTTGCCCTCAGTACAGGAAATAGTCCATGTTCCTGGTTACTTCTAAATTTCTAATGCCTTTCAGAAGAAAAGGAAGCACAAAAAAAAATGCCTATGGCAGCATAGTTGCCTTTGGAACTGGGATGCACATGCTACAGGAACCCTCTGACCAGACCTCAGAAAGATAAACAGCACAGTTATCCCTTTGACATAGAGGAGATCCTGGAGACCTATCTAGACTGTCCAGCCATGCTCTACCACCTTGCACCGTTTACCTTCCTGTGTTAATTATAAACTATTTACAGAGGAACTTCCACAAGATGATGGAGGAAGAATCTCTTGTTCCTATATATCTGTCATGCCTGTCTTTTGTATCACAAAGGTGGGAACATAGAGGAGCATTAAGGAAGAGAACTTTAATTTGGGTCAGTATTAAAAAAAAGATAAAATTGCTTTAGCTCCAGGATTGTGTTAATGTATAATTTAAAAACCAAACCAAACCAAACCAAAAAAAGCAGAAATTTTTAATGATAACCCAACTTGAGCAACATTGGTAAGAAACAGTAAAGTGAAATCAGGCACCAGAGGGAATTAATTTGGTTCAAAATGGTCAGTGGCTTCATTTACTTTGGCAAAAATGCTGAATAACTAAGGAAGATTACAGACTTCAAGCATCCTTTAGTGTATATAGTACTATGCATTTACAAGAAGATGGCAGAGAGAATTTGATTGCCATTAGAGTTTTAAGTTGATAACATAGAACACAATTATCAAATGAGAAAGCATTCCTACAATAAGTTAACAAGTGAGTGCAAGATGAGTCAGACTTGACTGAAAGGGTCCATGTTACAATACATAACTATAACAATGCATATGCAAAAGAGTGTTACAGGCAACCACAGTAAGCATATTTGCATACTCTTCTCACTATTGCTCTAATGAATGGAACCAGAATGATCCCCTTTGATGCTGCAAACATGCATGTTATGAATAATCTATCCTAGCTAAAGCTTGAAGTTGAGCTTTTAGAGTTTGTGAACACAGGCTGAAAGAAGAGCAGCTTATTATTAATTTAATATTGAAATGAGAGAAGACAAGAAGCAAAAAAGAGGTCCTGGATGCCCAGTTACAACTCTGAAATTGTGAGTTCCCAGTAAAAGTGAAGAGACGAGGAAATATCTTTTTAATAGACAACTCTGAGTATCTGGTAAGCAAAGAGCCCAGGTAGGCACCTCCTGGTTAAAGACAGGATACATCTCATCTGCTTCAGTCTTCTGGAAGTTTCACAGATTCACAGATATTAGGGGTTGGAAGGGACCTAGAAGATCATCTAGTCCAACCCCCTTGCCTGAGCAGGATCACCTAGACCAAGGCACCCAGGAACAGATCCAGGCGGGTCTTAAGTGTCTCCAGAGATGGAGACTCCACAACCTCCCTGGGCAGTCCATTCCAGAGCTCTGTCACCCTTACTGAGAAAAAGTTCTTCCTTGCGTTGACCTTAAACCTCTCATGCTCCAACTTGCACCCATTGCCTCTTGTCCTGTCATTGGATGACAATGAGAAAAGTCTGGCTCCATCCTCTCTACACTCACCCTTAACATATTTATAGACATTGATGAGGTCCCCTCTCAGTCTCCTCTTCTCCAGGCTAAAGAGCCCCAACTTTCTCAGCCTCTCCTCATAAGGGAGATGCTCCACTCCCCTAATCATCTTGGTGGCCCTGCGTTGGACTCTCTCCAGCAAATCTCTATCTTTTCTGAACTAGGGTGTCCAAAACCGGACACAATACTCAAGGTGGGGTCTCACCAGTGCAGAGTAGAGGGGGAGGAGAACCTCCCTTGACCTGCTGGCCACACTTCTCCTAATGCATCCCAGAATGCCATTGGCCTTCTTGTCCGCAAGGGCGCATTGTTGGCTCAACGTTCGGCATATGGTATGAGCCACTTGCCAGGTTGTCTTAATAATCAGTGGAGAGCATAAGGCTCTCAGAGAAGATGATGTGTCCTGCCTATCTCAGGAAGGGATTAATTTTTGATTTAAAGTACTTGTCTTATGCCTATAAGGCCAGCTACTGTCTCTCTGTAGGTGACAAGCTTGATCTAGATACCTAACATTTAAATATCTATAATTAGTAAAGATTAGTCCTTTAAATCGTTCAACTGCTTAATAAAATACAGGCTCATTCTCTTTTAAAAGCCAGGTTTGTTAGTGAAAGTATGTGCTATAAGGTTCAGTTGATAGTGAAAGGTGGTGTTGATTGACAGACAGCTGAACATGAGCCAGCAGTGTACTCAGGTTGCCAAGAAGGCCAACAGCATCCTGTCCTGTATCAGGAACAGTGTGGCCAGCAGGAGCAGGGAGGTGATTGTTCCTCTATTTGGATTTTGTGAGGCCACATCTCAAATACTGTGTCCAGTTTTGGGCTCCTCTCTACAAAAAGGACGTTGAGGTGCTGGAGAGGGTACAGAGGAGGGCTAGCAAGCTAGGATTTGGAGCATGGCTCTTATTAGGAAAGGCTGAATGATCTGGGGCTGTTTAGCCTTGAGAAGGCAAGGCTGAGGGGAAAACTTATTGCTCTCTACAGCTACCTGAAGGGAAGATGAGAGGTGAGAGTTGATCTCTTCTCCCTAGTAACAAGCAATAGAATTTAATTTAAAAGGATCAAGTTGATGATCAAATATAGAGTAGTTAACAACAGAGATTTAAAAACACCTTTTTCACAGCATCTTCTGTTCCTTCCAATCCCATGCCAGGTTTTATTGCATATAATATACTGGACTGTGAACAACTCTCACCAGAAATCTTGTGTGTTATAACACACAGGATACTTTTTCAGCACTCTTTAAAATGTACTGGATATGAATTCAGGACAACTCATTCTCATCCCTCCTTCCTGACCTCCAAATAACTAGTCTCATTGAGGGTGCCCTGTGCTTAGCTTGCTGGTGAAATCTGTCTGGGAAGGAGCTTGCTGAAAGCCTTCACTACATGGGAGCACACTGCTGGATGTCTGCTTTAGGGCCAGAGAAATCTGCTCAGAATTATCTTGTTAGAGATGAACACCGTTGACACTAAATTTTTCTCCTATTTCTAGCTATTTTTGTTGATGGTATAACTTCATTATTGGTGGGGAACTACTATCATTTTAGTCAGGGGCATGTCATTCTAATCTAACTGCTACTGAAAAGGGATAAAAAAGGATATATCTGATACATCATTCTAGCAAGGCAGAATTCTTCCTTTGGAATATTAGAGCCAGAGAGGTAACACTCTTCACATTGGAGGGAAAATTTGAAACTCAATTCTACAAAGAGTAGATTGAAATAAATCTCAAAATGCAGGTTTTGCTATAATGAGAGCAACAGGCTTGACAAATCGGCAAAGTTATAAGAAATATATGTAATGTAAATGAGCAGATTAAGTAATCTTTGTATTTACAAAGGGAGTCCTTTACATGTGTTAGAAACATAGTTAAAAAGGAACATCAGACAGGCATAAGTCAGTTCCTTCCCAC
>VYZU01047051.1:5726-57295 GCA_013401355.1 Ceyx cyanopectus
ACACACAGCACATCTCCAGTGCCCTGGTCAAAGATGAGAAAACAGGAGAAAAACAGTCTTCTGAATGGACAGGTAGGTAAATTCCTGTTTAAAGATTACATTTTCACACCCCACTACTGAACAGTCCCACCAAATCAGACCTCTTAGCTAGAAGGAGCTCATGGATGTTTCAGTATCTCAGTAGTTACAGGGTGCTAAAAGGAGAGAATAATAGTTATTTGCACAGACTGGAAGAAGTTTGTATTGTTCCTGTGCTTATAAATCCTGTCTCTAATGGGCTAATTACATCTATTGGTTGTATATTGGCCCTTATAAAACCATCTTTAAATGCGACAACAGTATGAAGCGTGGCTGCACTGAATGGGCAAAATGCATATTTGGCCTTGAGGACATGCTGACAGAGAATTTTTCTTGTTGCCCTTTAAGTTTCAAGTAAGTCTTCTCACTATGTGACACATCAGTGAAATCATAGAAGCCCACAGAAAGCTTTTTACCAAATCAAAGATTGGTCACTGAAAAAACCTATATATGTCTGGGAAACTTACTGATGATTCTTTGGAAATTAATGTGTGCAAGCAGAATGAAAGAAGATAAAATTCCCCGAGTTTGTTTTAAACTAAATACATGCCTGTCAATTAGTCACAAGATTTGGTGTTTATCATTGCAGGCAATAACTATCACATTGAGAAAAAAACAAACCACAGTTGCACACACACACACAAACACAAAAANCAGCTACGAGATGTAAAACACAGATGTAGGAGGAAAGTTCATTATATGACTGTGGCTACCCCCTGGTGCATGCCCAATTCCTTTCAATGACTTATGACCCTCCTCTTCCATCTCTGATCAGATAAGAAGGTGAATCACCAAAAATGACAAAAGGGAAAAAAATCATTGCTTGTCCAGTGTGGTTGCTGGTTCTCCAGAAACAGTGTGAAGGGTGGTGTAGGTCTGGGAACAAAGATCAGATGGGATTATAGGTTCTGGAGCCTAACATGAAGTATGCAGTGGGATTTCTGCACACAAGGCAGTTCCTTGTGAGATTTACACCACTAAACCTCAAGCCCACAGTGCCTGTACGGGCCTGGGGCAAATCTCGCCTTAACATGGCTCTGTTGCTGTGTCTGTGTTTGTGCTGACAGATCAAATCAGAGAGTTCAAACCAAGACGAAAATGGCAAGGGATGAAAGAGCAACAGTGGGGACACTCGACCACATGCCACTTCTGATCCTTCCCCGACTCCCATTGCTGCTGCCATACCACATGAATGTGTCCTCACAGTCAACCAATCCTTGGGAGAATCTCAGGAGACAGAGGAAGACCAGAAGGGAAATGGTTAATGTTTCACAGTGCCTGAAGTCTGTCTGGTTATGCTGCTATCCCAGCACATGATAGGAGGAAAAGAGAAGAGGAGAAAACTCTGACAAACTTGCATCACGGACAAAGCCAAAGCTGGCTTCTCTACCAGGTTTGAAAGAACTCTCATAAATAGAGTTGACAGATGGTTTCCAGAGGTTCCTCTCACCCATTAAAATCCCTTTCCATTTCTTGTTTCTCATTCCCTATCCCATTCCCTGCCTTTTTTGAGAGCTTGCAAGTCACTGCAATCTTCATAGAAGGTTTAGTTCTTTATCAGACAGTACCACTCAAGAGAGGTTTCTCAGGCAAGAATGTCATGTCAATTTTCCTCTCTTCCTCTTTCGACCCATATCCACAGAACTCACCTCTTTGCCAGACCATTTGCATGTTTTGTCCTGATGGTATAAATAACAGGAAGTTCATGTTGTCTGTTATTTATGCAACACATCATTTACCTCCAGGCCGTTTACCTTGTATTATGTATTTAGCTCTTCCCTATTCAGACCTTAGCCCCAACAAACTCAAAGGAAAATCTAAGCTTAAGAAGGTGTGTTTGTACATCTGCATACACAGTGAAGTGCTCTGGTCTGCTTCCATCATGGTAACATATTGTTCTATAGAGTAGGATCATTTTCTGCTTCTTGGTTTTGCATGGTGAAGCATACTTCCTCAGGGTACAACTGCAGGAGGTAGTCAAGCACCCTTCATCACCTTTCTAGACTTGAGCAACCATCAGAAAGGATGAAACAAACAATCCAGAGGTGTACTCAGTTTTTGCTACAAAACCTGACTAGTTCACAGCTCAGGCTGAGGCTACTTATGAAGCCTGACACAGAAACACACAGCACATCTCCAGTGCCCTGGTCAAAGATGAGAAAACAGGAGAAAAACAGTCTTCTGAATGGACAGGTAGGTAAATTCCTGTTTAAAGATTACATTTTCACACCCCACTACTGAACAGTCCCACCAAATCAGACCTCTTAGCTAGAAGGAGCTCATGGATGTTTCAGTATCTCAGTAGTTACAGGGTGCTAAAAGGAGAGAATAATAGTTATTTGCACAGACTGGAAGAAGTTTGTATTGTTCCTGTGCTTATAAATCCTGTCTCTAATGGGCTAATTACATCTATTGGTTGTATATTGGCCCTTATAAAACCATCTTTAAATGCGACAACAGTATGAAGCGTGGCTGCACTGAATGGGCAAAATGCATATTTGGCCTTGAGGACATGCTGACAGAGAATTTTTCTTGTTGCCCTTTAAGTTTCAAGTAAGTCTTCTCACTATGTGACACATCAGTGAAATCATAGAAGCCCACAGAAAGCTTTTTACCAAATCAAAGATTGGTCACTGAAAAAACCTATATATGTCTGGGAAACTTACTGATGATTCTTTGGAAATTAATGTGTGCAAGCAGAATGAAAGAAGATAAAATTCCCCGAGTTTGTTTTAAACTAAATACATGCCTGTCAATTAGTCACAAGATTTGGTGTTTATCATTGCAGGCAATAACTATCACATTGAGAAAAAAACAAACCACAGTTGCACACACACACACAAACACAAAAAATCACACACGCAAACAAAACTAAATGAAACAAAATGAAACAAGAAACAAACAAAAACACCCACAACACATGAAAACTGTTATACAGGTCCAGTAAAACAAAGGCTTTATTATTCATTAAGAGTACAATTTTCAATTCTTCTTGGTTATCTTCCATTTCTGCTTACCTTCACAAGGGCCTACAGTTACCAATACCTGAATTTAAAGATATGGTTTGTTTTAGGAAAAGCCTCACTCTTCACACTTCACAGGCCAACCAGTCTTCAATGGTATCCATGAACTTAGCCCACTCTTCAGAATAGAAAACCTGAAGGTAAGAAACGAGGAACTGTCATGACCTACAAAACAATGAATGGGCTTAAGGTCACCACTCTTGTTCCAAGAATAATTTTTCCAAGGAAGATCATGTAATACAGTTTTATCTCCCAAAACAAATAAATATGCCAAGTTTTGCAGTAATGTAGGCCAGTGGCATTTTTACACAGGATGAGCTCTAAACTCAGTTTAAAATCTAAATCAGTTAAATCTAAATCTAAAATCAGTTTCTTTCTTTTTTTTTTTTAACATGTATTTACCTTGACTGCTGTAGAGTAGCACGCCAATAATAATGATTTACACATAATTATTTTCAAAAAGCAATTTGACCATCTCAAAACACTTCATAGACTCAGCAATGTGATATACTAGCTTTGCAAGGATCACATTGCATCATCAACCAGGCAAAGCATGCATCTCTGTGATGATGGAGAGCAACTGTTTGAACAATGCACACTAGCATTACTCAACAGCTCAGAAAAGGAAGTGAAAATTAAATGATNAATAACAGGAAGTTCATGTTGTCTGTTATTTATGCAACACATCATTTACCTCCAGGCCGTTTACCTTGTATTATGTATTTAGCTCTTCCCTATTCAGACCTTAGCCCCAACAAACTCAAAGGAAAATCTAAGCTTAAGAAGGTGTGTTTGTACATCTGCATACACAGTGAAGTGCTCTGGTCTGCTTCCATCATGGTAACATATTGTTCTATAGAGTAGGATCATTTTCTGCTTCTTGGTTTTGCATGGTGAAGCATACTTCCTCAGGGTACAACTGCAGGAGGTAGTCAAGCACCCTTCATCACCTTTCTAGACTTGAGCAACCATCAGAAAGGATGAAACAAACAATCCAGAGGTGTACTCAGTTTTTGCTACAAAACCTGACTAGTTCACAGCTCAGGCTGAGGCTACTTATGAAGCCTGACACAGAAACACACAGCACATCTCCAGTGCCCTGGTCAAAGATGAGAAAACAGGAGAAAAACAGTCTTCTGAATGGACAGGTAGGTAAATTCCTGTTTAAAGATTACATTTTCACACCCCACTACTGAACAGTCCCACCAAATCAGACCTCTTAGCTAGAAGGAGCTCATGGATGTTTCAGTATCTCAGTAGTTACAGGGTGCTAAAAGGAGAGAATAATAGTTATTTGCACAGACTGGAAGAAGTTTGTATTGTTCCTGTGCTTATAAATCCTGTCTCTAATGGGCTAATTACATCTATTGGTTGTATATTGGCCCTTATAAAACCATCTTTAAATGCGACAACAGTATGAAGCGTGGCTGCACTGAATGGGCAAAATGCATATTTGGCCTTGAGGACATGCTGACAGAGAATTTTTCTTGTTGCCCTTTAAGTTTCAAGTAAGTCTTCTCACTATGTGACACATCAGTGAAATCATAGAAGCCCACAGAAAGCTTTTTACCAAATCAAAGATTGGTCACTGAAAAAACCTATATATGTCTGGGAAACTTACTGATGATTCTTTGGAAATTAATGTGTGCAAGCAGAATGAAAGAAGATAAAATTCCCCGAGTTTGTTTTAAACTAAATACATGCCTGTCAATTAGTCACAAGATTTGGTGTTTATCATTGCAGGCAATAACTATCACATTGAGAAAAAAACAAACCACAGTTGCACACACACACACAAACACAAAAAATCACACACGCAAACAAAACTAAATGAAACAAAATGAAACAAGAAACAAACAAAAACACCCACAACACATGAAAACTGTTATACAGGTCCAGTAAAACAAAGGCTTTATTATTCATTAAGAGTACAATTTTCAATTCTTCTTGGTTATCTTCCATTTCTGCTTACCTTCACAAGGGCCTACAGTTACCAATACCTGAATTTAAAGATATGGTTTGTTTTAGGAAAAGCCTCACTCTTCACACTTCACAGGCCAACCAGTCTTCAATGGTATCCATGAACTTAGCCCACTCTTCAGAATAGAAAACCTGAAGGTAAGAAACGAGGAACTGTCATGACCTACAAAACAATGAATGGGCTTAAGGTCACCACTCTTGTTCCAAGAATAATTTTTCCAAGGAAGATCATGTAATACAGTTTTATCTCCCAAAACAAATAAATATGCCAAGTTTTGCAGTAATGTAGGCCAGTGGCATTTTTACACAGGATGAGCTCTAAACTCAGTTTAAAATCTAAATCAGTTAAATCTAAATCTAAAATCAGTTTCTTTCTTTTTTTTTTTTAACATGTATTTACCTTGACTGCTGTAGAGTAGCACGCCAATAATAATGATTTACACATAATTATTTTCAAAAAGCAATTTGACCATCTCAAAACACTTCATAGACTCAGCAATGTGATATACTAGCTTTGCAAGGATCACATTGCATCATCAACCAGGCAAAGCATGCATCTCTGTGATGATGGAGAGCAACTGTTTGAACAATGCACACTAGCATTACTCAACAGCTCAGAAAAGGAAGTGAAAATTAAATGATTGCATCTAATTGAAACTGCAAGAGGAATTCTGAGCAACAGAATTCAATTACCCAAGTTGGAACTTAATCAGGAGCTAAGCTGAATGCTCTAACTGCTACAAAGAAAAAGCCAAAAGCATTCCAAATTTGGACTGACTTAAATAAGAAATATTAAAGATAAGCTTGAAGATTTAATGAGAACTATAATTTTATTTTCTTTCTTTCTTTCTTTCTTTCTTTCTTTCTTTCTTTCTTTCTTTCTTTCTTTCTTTCTTTCTTTCTTTTTTTATTTTCTTATCTCTGTGCAGCAAAGAAAAATGTGAGCATGTATCAAACACCTCAGTGTGTGCTCAAGCCTGCAGACAGGCTGCACACTTATCTTTGAATGGCAAGGGTTGCCCAACCACCCTATGAGTTTGCTAGCTCTTGCTGTCCTGGGTGGCAGGGCTGATGCTCCAACAACATTAGTGTCTGGGAATTAAAGAGATGTGATCAATTCCCCAAATCTCCTATGTCCAAACAGGAAGAACTATTTGATTAACACAGCAGGAATTGTTCAGCCTCTTCTGAAAAACAAGAGACAGGCTACATACCAAGGACATTTTTCTTCTTAGCAAATGAGAACATCTGACAAGGACTACACTAACCAATCTAAGAAGACATGGTGGTCTAGTGGNCTAAGCTTAAGAAGGTGTGTTTGTACATCTGCATACACAGTGAAGTGCTCTGGTCTGCTTCCATCATGGTAACATATTGTTCTATAGAGTAGGATCATTTTCTGCTTCTTGGTTTTGCATGGTGAAGCATACTTCCTCAGGGTACAACTGCAGGAGGTAGTCAAGCACCCTTCATCACCTTTCTAGACTTGAGCAACCATCAGAAAGGATGAAACAAACAATCCAGAGGTGTACTCAGTTTTTGCTACAAAACCTGACTAGTTCACAGCTCAGGCTGAGGCTACTTATGAAGCCTGACACAGAAACACACAGCACATCTCCAGTGCCCTGGTCAAAGATGAGAAAACAGGAGAAAAACAGTCTTCTGAATGGACAGGTAGGTAAATTCCTGTTTAAAGATTACATTTTCACACCCCACTACTGAACAGTCCCACCNACTGTGCAGTTATCAGAAGAGCTACAACTCCAGAGTAGTCACTGAAGACAATTAGATGCTCCAGTATCTAGGAGTCCCATTGCTGTGTCTCCAGTCTTCCAGACTCAAGGGAACACAGGTGTGCCAAGGAGTCCTGCTCCTTACAAATCTTGCTTTCCAACTATAAATTGATCTTCTGCTAAAGGGAATTAAGCCCACACTGCCCCAGAGAGGTATAAGGTTAAGTCCAAAGACACAGAAACTTTTGAGGAGTCAAAAAAACTGTGCTGTATACCAATGTCTTTCTGGTGATGAGTGAAGCTGAAAAGGTTGCTTGATTTTTAGAGGACAAAGCTGAACAAATCCTGAGTGTTGCTGTGCTAGGGGATGGAGCCTTTATCACACTTTATCACAAATCACACAGTGTTGCGTCTCTGCTGTATGTGAACCCAACTATTTTCCATGGCTGGATATCAAACCTTCCACAGCCTCTTCTTAGCTCTGTGACACTATCTTTCACCCAGAACTCCAGTGCTAAAGCTGCAGGAAAGTTGTTTTTGTAACTACTGCTTGGTTAGGTCAGTCCTATACTTATGAAATAGAAGGCACATTTTCCAGATTGAGGGAGTGCAGTTCACAGCATGGAGAAGGAGTAAGAAAGGTACATACATTGGACTGTTGTTCATTTCACTTATCTTGAGATGACCCAATTAACCTATCCAGCTGCAAAATGAGTACAACCTGTCCAGTGGAAGTAGTCAAAGGCTATGTAAAATTACATTTGTATGCAACTTGTATTCAGAGTCATGTAGAAGGGTTGAGGGCTCTGAGTTCACAGGGGACTAGTAGGATAAATCTCACCTATTTTAAAATACATGGGAATGCATCCTCAGCAGGAGAGGGGGCCTCTCATTGCTTGTGACCATTGATCAAGACTACACAGCTCAGAAAGTAAAGGTAGATCTATATGTGCATGCATATATAGTATACATAGAAGCATTTTCATTTTAGAAATCATGGAGGAATATCTCTGAAGTCTTTAGTAATAACAAAACCTTTATTAAAATTTTATGGCCAAGGACATTTCCTTATCACACCAGGAGTATCCTTCCATAATAATTTAGCAGCATTTGCTCACACTTTGCTATAACTGGATAGTAACCACTACTTTCCATTATTACGAGCTGCTGTAGCTGCTGACTTGTCCTGCAGCTACCAGTTGTGTCTGGCTGGCTGCAGTCACTTGTGTATCTGGCTGCTAAAAGCAGACAGCAAAGGAGAAAATACAAATGGCTTGATTGCCTGAAGACCATATCTAGCTCCTGGAGGAAAGGGTTAGGTCTGTCCCGTGCTCTCTCGCTGTGGTGAGTCAGTTATCTGCTAACAGTAGCAGGTTGTGCAACAGCCACAGCTGTTCCGGCAGATGGGCCTCTCAGAAACCAAGTCACAAGTTTCATTTCCATTGCCTAAAGTGAAGACTCTTTTTTTAAAAAATCCATTAATTTTGTTTCCTCCTCTGCAATGGGGTAATCCCTTCTGAATACCAGGGGTTGCTGGGGATTTATTCTGCTGTTTCCCCAGGAGTCAGACTGGCTGCCCACCCTTAGGAGGATGAAGAGGATGCTGGTGCCTGCATCCCAGCAGGTTTTTCTGTCTTACCATTTCCTTTCTCAGTGGGGATGTGGGAGGACCAAGAGCAGCAGGGAATTGCTTAGCATCCCCACACTGCAACACTCTCATTTCTTTCCACTACAACCAAGGTGTACTTTTGACAGGGAAATGCTGGAGCAGGACCTAAAAAAGAGAGAGTTCCTTCCTCCCTCCTTCCTCTCTTCTTTCCCAGTCTTGTCTGTGGCACTGTGATGCTCTTCAGGACATACAGGGTCCTGCTGCCATGGGGCTTGGCTCAGGTCTGCAGCAACTCTGCTGCAGTCAGGTCCCTGCTGAGAAGCAGATAGTTGGATGGTGCAGGCACCCATGCTGGACAAGGTGAAAGAGCATTACCTCTGTGAGAGCAGGGGAGGATAATCACAAAGGTGATATTAATATATAAGCAGTCCTCAAGGGCCTGAAGCAGCACTAATGATTTGTTTGGTTCATCAGGTTGCCATTTGATCGAGGTCAAGACAACACCAACAACAACCTCACCTTCTGCCACAACTGCACCTATTGCCTCTGGGAGGAGCCTCCACAGTGTTTTTTGTCTCTCTTGGGCCCACAGTACTCTGTACTTGAAATACTTGCTGCAGCCCAGAGCAGTTTGCTCCTCAGCAATGTTTACAGTCTCTTGTCCTCTGGCCATGGACCAGCTTCTTCTTTCTTTGGCATTGTGAAATCTGCTCCTTGGCACAGGGAATAGTCAGTGCTGGAAGGGGAGCTCCAGTGCGGAGCTGTCGGCTCTTACAGCTTTTTATCAGAAGCTTCATAATATCTGATGTTTTGTTTAAAGCTCCAGTTCCTGTCAGCTACAAGTTACAAAACAATATCAAAGGTTTTGGGGTTTGGTTTTTGGTTGTTTTTTTCAACATGAAATAATTCTCTTGCTCTCAGAGTTGCAGAGAAAAGCCTGAAAACATTGCCCAGGGCTCCAGAACCAGACAAGCAAATAAAACTTCATATTTATATTGTATTTCCATTTAATTTGTAAGACAGCCTCACCAGCACTTCAAGACTGGCAACACCACAGTGTTTTCATCTGTGGCTGAGAAGCACAAAGACCAACTCTCCAATATTATAGCCCTGGTAATTTCTCAAGATCATATTCTGCATGACCTGAACATACTTATTAAATTCTCCTGTTTACAAAAAGGCAAACTTTTTTTTCTTTCTTTTTTGTCTTGAGGCAGCATGTGATTCTGAGCAGGTCGCTGTCTCTGGCTTGCCAGTGACCCCAGAAAAGCTCCATGCTGGCAGTGGGTCACACAGAGAAAGATCATTCTCAGTTTCACAAACAGAGCTGTCAATTTCTAGATGTGTATCCTAACCATGCCCTGGTTTCCACCATGCCAGCCCCGCACTTTGACCCACAAAATTAACTCAAACCCCTGCAGGTGTAGAAGGCCAGGCCTTTATATGCTGCTGTGTCACAGCAGCTGCTGTAAGAACTCCCATTTCCAAAGCAGCATTGCAGTAAGTACAACAGAGAAATAAGAGTTAATGTGGTAACACCTTTTTGTGCTACTGTCCCAAGCCCAGGAATTCCTATCAACACTTGATATAGTTTAAAAGGCTGTGGTTGACAAAATCTAAAGATACATGTATACCATGGAAATTAGTAGGTCAGGACAACTGGCACCATTTAATCACATATATGTTACTGACTACTTTTCACATCCCAGCTGTTAATGTCCCTGGTCTGGGACAAACCCCATGTGGAGCATGGAAATGGTTCAGTTTGTCAGCTTGTGGCAGAGACAGCCACAGCAGCTTCACAGCATGGGTAACTCAGCTCTTTTGCCTTGGTGTCAGACCTGCCATTCTACCATTTGCATTCATAGATGTGACCTAGAAAACCATCACACTGCCAAGATCAGGGCATTCAATCTCCTGCACTCAGGGCACTTCAGGGCATCTTGTGTTCAGCTGGTTTGCATGGGGTAGGTACACTTTTAGGTCTTGTCCATTCAAGTACCCATGGTATGAGATCAATTTTGGTCACAACAATACCCAGCAGCTCCAGGCTGGGGGAGCAGTGGCTGGAAACTGCCCAGCAGAAAAGGCCCTGGGGGTGCTGGGGGACACCTGACTGAACATGAGCCAGTGTGTGCCCAGGTGGCTAAGGAGGCCAACAGGATCCTGGCCTGGATCAGGAGCAGTGTGGCCAGCAGGAGCAGGGCAGGGATTGGGCCCTTGTGCTTGGGTCTGGGGAGGTCTTATCTCAAGTGCTGTGTTCAGTTCTGGGCCCCTCATTCCAGGACTGACATTGAGAGTCTGGAACATGTCCAGAGGAGCTGCCAAGCTCCTGAGGGGCTAAGAGAACAAGTGGTGTGAGGAGAGGCTGAGGGAGCTGGGCATGGTTAGTGTGGAGAAGAGGAGACTGAGGGGGGGACCTCATTGCCTTCTACAGCTCCTTGACAGGAGGGTGTAGAGAGGTGGGTGAGGCCTTTTCTTCTTTGTCACTAATGACAGAACCAGGGGAATGGGCTGATGTTGCATCAGGGGAGGTTTAGATGGATATTAGGAAGAAAATCTTTACAGAGAGAGTGGTGAGGCACTGGAACAGCGTGCCCAGAGAAGTGATGGAGTATACCCTGGAGGTGTTTAAGAAATGAGTTGACATGGTGCTTCATGACATGTTCTAGAGTAGGCATGTAGGGAGTTGAGTTTTTCAAATGATAAGGAATTTAGGGTTTTTTGTTGTAGGTATGGTTGAACTCAGTAATCTAGCTCAGGTTTCTTTCATGAGAAAGTTAGGAGGAAATGAGTGTGCACATCAGGGGACATTCATCCTGACGTGTGGAAGTCACCACAGTGTACCCACTCCAAAGAGTGTAGGACAGCAAGCATTCCTGAAGAAATTAAGAGTAGTTAATAATGTGTTCCCCATGTCTGTGGCAAGTTGAATCTACGGTTCAAACTGCAGCAAGAAGGAAGGATCTTTCTCATGGTAAGGGTATTCCCAAAGTGGAACAGATCTTCATGGAGTTTCCTTAAGAACAGGTCAGGCCAACATCTGCAGGAGTGGCATAGAGCTGATCTTGCCTTAGATCTCTTCACCTCTGTAGATCCCTTCCACCCAGCCCTACTTCCCCTTTTCTGAACACTTGTTCAGATAATCAGAACCGTCAATAACCGGCACTAATCTGGTGAGGGGAACATTCAAAATACAGCCAAAGCAAGATTCCTATTTGTAGCTCTGTGTCTACAGAGAAGAACTTCAACTGTTTTTTCTCACAGTGAACAGATCACCATAAATGAAGGATGTGGCCTCCTGTGTCCAACTCATCACCTTTGCTCATCCTTGTCAACCAGTCTCCTCACAACCTTTTTTCCTTAAGTTTGCTATCAGGATAGAGATGTGATCCAAACAGTCATTCAGAAGGACAAGACCTTTTGGTTTCACAAGACCTACTTTCACTTTTAGGATCAAAATGCAACAATCATCTCCAGGATTTATGGACACCAGGATACCCAGAAGCCTCGTGACACGATGCTGCTTAGAAAATGGTGGTACAGCACCCAGCTCTCACTATCCACATCCAGCTGCTTCATGAGTTATACTTCAGCAAGGTATCTCAAAGGTATAGGCAAGACTAACTCACTCAGACTTGTTAGAAATCCATCGCCCAGAACATGAATCAGAATGTCCTTCTACCCTTGAAAGACCCAAAACTTCTGTGGCCAAGAGAAGCCAACTTGGAGGAATATTCTCCACTAAGACAAAAATTCTGCCTTCCCAAAGCCAAAACAGGACTTTGCAATGTCCCATCCCAGAAGTATTAAACAATTAATTTTGTTTCTAAAGCTCTTGATCCTCTATGTTCCTAATGAGTTTTTATCTGAGTGGGAGGTCTGAGAGTCACACTGTATTCAAAAGAATAGAGAAAAGAGCACATTAATGATCATGTTCCATATTTAAAAAAGTAGCAGGTACACTGGAAAGAACTCCTTCAGAGTTATCTTAGGAAAAAAGAATAAGAAAAAAGTGGCAATTAGTACATATTAGATGCCCTTTTTAAATTTAAAAAAAAAAAAAAAAGGAATAAAATGTCTCCCAAATTCAAACTGTGAAGAGAAATAAGAGTCTGAGCTGTTAAATAAATAAGAAAGGGGAGCTCTGGACAAAAATAAACAATGACTGGCATTTGTGGAACTTAATCTGCACCAGAAAAAAAAAAAAAAAAAAAGCCAAACCAAAAAAAACCTCCTCCTCAATTGCTCTGCCTTCTAATTTTTTCCATATTTTTGTCATTAGACATTATTAAAGTACTACTGTTCCAGAGCTGGGTGATGAAAGGCTGAGATATGATTCAGCCCCCTACATTACATAAACAAACCAGGTAGTTATGACATCTTCATTCTTTTGAGTCCTTCACCATACCTCACTATTGGTTGCCCTGTAGAAGCTCTTTCAGGTGATCAAATGTAGTTCAGAGCACAGCTCTTCACCTGCTAATGTGGCGTAACAGGCTTGCAGCCAGATGTCTGCTTCCAAAACAGCCCTAGGTTCAATCTTCTCATAAGTGTCCATGTTGAAACTACAATATAGCAGCCATTTAAAATAGGATTTAAAAAGCAAACCAGGAAGTGTCAGTTTAATGTTAGCTCTGATCCATGAATCAGCATTGGAGACAATGATGTCAGTTGTGACCGGATGGGCTGACTTACAATTAGTTCAGATTTATCTGAGATACAACAAAAGGGCTGTTTGATGGTTTGGAGTCTTTTCTCCTTTTTCTTAAGAGAAATCAGGACATTGTTTAGAAAGCCAAAAAGAATTACATTGAAAAGTCTGAGGGAATTTCCAAAGATAAATTTAGTAGGAGTTATGATAAAAGAAGAACCAAAAGTACTACTTTTTTTCCGTCATGGAAAACTTCTCTTGCATTCAGAGGCAAAATCAAAGCCAACCAAAATCAAGATGACAGCCACTTAACAGAGTAAGGCTTGTATTGAACATTATCATGGTGTTGCAGTAATTGGTTTAAGAGTAGATGGGATGCCTAGGCCCTCCAAATCTAGATTGTGTTAACCTACACATCTGGGACTACATAAAGCAGTCCCTACAGAGTGAGAAATGTGGTATAAAATATACCTCCAAAGCTATTGGGTTGTTACACGTAGCTATAAGAGGGACATTTCCACCCTCTTCCCAGAGGAATAACAGTCCCAGCTTGGCACAGATGCCATACAGATAAGGGCAGTACACTTGCTAGTGGACATACACTGTATTTCTGACCACCTTTTTACACAAAACTGGGTCAGCAATGCTTCCTCTGAAGGACAGGCATGGTAAACAGTGTAACTCCTTGTGGTAGTGGCAGTGCAAGCCTCACCATGTCATAAAGTGCCTCGGCTATAAGGGAGTGTTGTGCAAGAAATTATCTATCTTTCTGGCTTCAGTTATTATATTTATTGCAATTAAAAAAAAAAAAAAAACCACAGGTAAAAATACGTAAAAATCTCTGTTATTGTAACATCAGCATAAAAATAGTAATCTGCCTGCACAAAATGTATATAAATATAAACATATGAAGGGATTTACGTTTCATTTTAATTGTGTGGCCTGCTTATAGCATGGATGGTTGTCATTAGTCTGTAAAATAGCATCAAAACTTGTGTAACTTTATGCCGCTATTAGTTTGGAGAGATTGTAGAAATACTCTTCTCTATCCTTTTGGCAGTTATTACTTCCATGCCCTTGAATGATTCTCAAAGAAAAATTGAAAGGTCTTGTGACTGCAAAATTTTGCTATCTGTGGAACTCAGGGTAGAACTTTCAGATGCAGCAAAAGGCAGTTATGTCCCACATGACTGCAGACCTTCGCTCTCCAGCCTGCAGAAAGGGATGCAGCTCTCAGACTGCTTTAGACTGTGGGTGGGCCATCTTGCCCTCTGGAAGTGTCAGAATCTCTCCCTGGATGACAAATGGAGCAGAGCCCAGCACTGAGCTGTTCTTTGAAATATCTGACTTTGAGTTGGTTGAACTTGGAACAACTATTGTACAGTTCCTTTTCCAGTGTCATCTCCCAGTGTCTTGACTTTCATACAATAGACTCTTGACTTCTAAACAAGATTTCACTAACCCTACAGAGGGCTCAATCCATCTTTCATTGGCAGAAATGGGTGGATAATCTCTGTCTTGCTGGCAGCTGCTCAAAACAGAGAACTGCAGAGGATGCAGCAGGACAAAAACAGTGAGAACTTCCTCTGACCACCCTGTGACATTGACTTTAGGGTGAGCTTTGAGATGATTGCAGGTGAAGATAAATTCCTCACCCTTCACCTTTATACAGTGAGTATCCAGGATCTGGCATCTGTCTCTGCAAGAAGCACAGCTCGGCTGCCTGATTTGTCCCATGTTAGTTTGGTCACCTCACAACAGTACTTTAAATTCCCACCAACTTCAGTGGGTGGAGGAGCAGAGGACCATGTGTGTGTGTGTGTGTGCGTTCCTAGCATTGTAAGTGATTATCTCCTGACTCCTTGCAGCAGAATGCAGAAAATTGATCAGAAGATGAAAGAACCAACACAACTTCACTGAAGCACTGGTGTCCAGCAGACAAACCCATTGCATACAATGGACAGGTGAAAGGCAGTTTATTCTGTTTTCACTTTTGAACCTCTTCTTCTTCCACAGTGATGCAGAACGTCAGCCCAGTAGCCTTTCCTTCTCTGGAAAGCACTGAGAAAAAAATGGTCAGGATGGTACCAAGTACAATGAAATCACTCTTGTTCCTGGAAGATCTACACAAATCACCCGTGCTTCATCTCCACCCACGTGTCAGTTCTTTCATCTCCATCTAGTGCAGCTCATGGCCCTCTGCTCTTGCTTGTACCCTTGTTTCTCTCATCAGGGACTAAGAAATTGGTTTTAGAGACAGTTCACCTGCCTCCACTGGTGCAACTGCTGTCTCAGCTGCTTCTGAAAAGTGGGATATGTACAGGAGCTGGAGGTACAGGCTCAATTGTGAGGAGAAATAAAGAGGTCTTCCCCACACCACTCCATGTTAAGTGCTTGATGATCCTGTCTCTGTGTCCAGCAATGACAGTGGTCTGTCTGCCCGTGGTTTTTCACCACCCCCCTCCACCTGTGCACACGCAGGGCAGGGTGGTGCACTGAGCAGAGACCACATGCAGGGAGCTGCTCCCGCAAGGATGAATAACGACAGAGACATGAAACATCTGGTTTGCTTTTTTTGCAAGCAGTTTGGAAACATCTGCAGCGTTCCAGACGAAGGAGAGGAGAGACAACCCAGAGGACAATGCGGGCTGGCTCTGTGGTTAGAGTACTGTCTGAAGTAGTTAGGAGACCCATATTCTAATTCCTGCTCTGACACCGATTCGCTGTGCAATTTCGGGCAAAGTCACTGGCCTGCGCCTTCGTTATTCCAGTTGTAATAATATTTACATCACAGGGGAGTTAGGAGGCTTGTTCAGCTAATGCGTGTGAATCGTTTTGATATCCTCCGCTGGCCGCTCCCCTTCCCTCCGCCCCGCCTTCCTCCCGCACCCCCGGCACGGCACCGCACGGCACAGCACGGCACGGCAGCTCCCCCGGAGCCCTGCCAGGTGACAGCCACTGTCCCCCCCCGGCTGCCTCGGGATGCTCCCCGCCCCGAAAATGGCATCCCTGTACCAATGGTGGCTGCCACAGCCGGCTCCAGGGAGGACTGCTGCTCACCGACCCGTCCGACTCGGCTTCAGAAGTTGCCTTTGCTCTCTGGTTACCGCTTGCCTCGCACCGTTTGTTTTTTAAGGGAGTTGCTAGAAAACTCTCCCCCTTGAAAAAAAAAAATTAAAAATAAATTAAAAAAAACCCAAACTTTATCTCGTCTGTTATTGTATTCCTATTTTCCCCTGAGGAAAGAAGCCAAAAGAAGATGAACAAATGATGTGTGGGAGAGTGCTTTTTCTTTTTTTTTCTTTCCTGGCTTTTCTTCTTTTTTTCAGTTCATTGTTCTTTTTTTTTGTTCTTTTTTTTTCCTTTATTTTCCTTTTATTTTTTTTGCTTCTTTTTTCTTTTTTAATTTATTTCTTTTTCTTTTTACTTTTCTTTTTCCTTTGCTTTTCCTTCACTTTTTTCCTTTTTCCTTTTCCTTTTCCCTTTTTTCCTCTTTCTTATTCTTTTCTTTGCTTCTTTGTGTTTTCTTCTTTTCTTTTTTTTCTATTCCTCTTCTGTTTCTCTTCTCTTTTTGCTCTTTTGTTCTTTTTGCTCTTGTTTTGTACCTGTGTTCAAAGCTTCTTTCTGTTTCACTCCACATTACTGAGACTACAGTTCCCTTCTGTAGGATATTTGTTATATATTGGCTTAATTTGGGGTAATGACCTTGTTGTTTGGGGACTTTTTTTGGTTGAACCCCTCGATATTTTCATATTTGCATCATAAAATCTCTGCTTTTCGTCTGTCATACTTAACTCTTTTAACATTTTCTTTAGTTTCTTTTTTCCTTCTTTTCCTTCTTTCTTCTTTTTCTATTTATTTTTTTTCTATCTCCCTTTATTTTCTTGTTTCTTTACTTTGAATTATTACCTTCTTTCCACCTATCTTTTCCTATTTTTTTCCTCATCTTTGATTTTACCTATCCCTTTTCCTTCTCTTTCCTATTTACTTCTTCTGAATAAAAAAACCTAACAGAGAATTAAGCAAATCATCTGTATCAATTAAGGAGATATCTCTGGGAAAACACTAGCTGCGAATGAATCATGTTTGCTTTATAAAGTACTCACATCAGACACCTTGACACCGAGGCAGCTATTTATTTGGGAGATGGGTAGAAAAGATGCAGTGGGGGAGACTTTTTGATTGTTGTTGTTGTTATTAGTGGCAAATTCATATTGTTTGTCCCAGGTTCCCACAAGTTTTTAAACTATTACAGTATGTGTTTTCCAACCATGGATGAAAGACTGCTGAGGAAAAAATACTCCATCTGTTAAAAAAACTAAAAATGGACCATTATCTCTCCCCCTTTATTGCCTCAGGCAAATGTGGCAGAGGCCAGTTCATGCCCAGAAGCTGTGCCAGGGATAATATTCAGACCCGTGTCTTCCAGTGTCCCTCCTGTACATGCATAGAAACCCATGTTAGTTCTCAACCTAACTGCCAGCACATGCACATTGGTGCCCGTTCAGCCTGGCAGAGGCTGCTCCCCACTGGGATGACAGGGGTTGAGGTTTTCCACTCAGAGATGAGCCTTTTGAAGTCACGTCCCCCCCCACGCTGCTGTTGATCTGAGAAATCTCTCTGCCCAAGAGGTGTGCTAGGGAGGTGAGTCAAGGAAGGAAGCAACCCAGGAAAAGGCATCCTCATTCAGCTGCAGCCTAATCTCCAGGGAACTGAACTGGCATGGTCAGAGCTCCCCTGTTTCTGCTCTGCATCACAAACAGAGGGGAGCGGAGTTTTCTGCTGAGGCTGGCTGGTAGGAAAGAGTTGTTTAGGACTGGAAATTGGTCACCGGTCTGCAAACACTGAAGCAACAACTTAGCATGCTTGCTGCCTTCCAAGCTCAAGCTTCCTCATTTAGGAAAGGTGCTTTTTCCCTGCAGCTGAAGTGAGACACATCCCAGCCTCTCTGTACACTGCTATTAGGTATAAACCAAAGAGCAGGGACATGGCTTTTCCTAAGCTAGCAAAAATACTTGGTATTTAGCTCCCCGCTTTCTGAAATTAGCTTGTCCCAAGGCAGAAAGAAGAGTTGTATTAGTCAGACATTAATCTCAGAAAATAAATTTCATATTCTCTCTTACTTCTCCAGAAAGCTGTTGTGGGGAAAGAGAGGAAACTAACAAACTTTCCTAGCACCCGACACATAAAGAGCAGAAAATAATGTATTAGCTTCAAGAGATTTTTACTTTGAAGAGTGGCCATGGCTTCCTCATTCCTTAATAGAAAAATCTGTTTAATAAAGAGCAAGGCATTTGTGGTCCATCTCTCCATGAGCATTTAATACACAAGTACAGAACTTTGGGAAACACAGAAAACTGATTTTAGACCAATCAGAAACCACTCAAGCCAGAGAAACAACATGGACATAATGCAGCAGAAGATCTGACAACCCAATCTGTACAGATTGTGCGTGGCTTTCACTTTTTGGGTGTTTCAGTTTATTAAAAGATTGCTAAAGGAAAAAAAAAATAAATCATGTAGTTAAGGGACAGATTTGTGTTTTTCCACCGTACTTACTTTCCCTCTCCCACCAGAAAACTTGGAATTAAGTTACTTTTTTAAACAAGACTCATGCTTCTTGTCTCCTTCCACCCTGAAGAGCTGCTATGTTTTCCGCAGGCAGATCTGTGCTCAGAAGCTTTTAAGGGTTTCTAATCCTGGAAGGCCATCTGACATCACCCTGCTTCTTGTCTGATGATGTTTCATACAAGACTCACATTTCCTTAGTGTTTTTCAGAGCCACCAATTACTGCAGCAATCTTGTGTTTATGTTCTGGTTTTGTGCTTTTTTTTTTTATTATTATTATTCTTTCCCCTGATGCTTTCCTGGCTTGTGTCCCTACAGGCTGCTCTTTTTGATATGTTTTGTGCCAAGGGTTAAGCTGGACCAGCTTTTTACAAAATAAAATAAAATAAAATAAATTTTAAAAAATGTTAAAAAAAAAGAAGTAGGAGGGAGGAGGGTTTGGTTTTTTTCCCTAATTTTCTTCACTGACTTCAGGCACCATGTGATCAGGAAGCCTGGCCCCTCTCCATTTCCCTCCCGACTAAAGGGAAACATTGTGTAGCTGTCAGCCTGCCACCGGTGGGATGGCCTCTCGCAGCATTACGTAGGAGGATAAAAATAACCGGGATATTTAAGGCTAGCTGCGGAATCCCAGCACAGGCAAAGAGAGCCTGGTCAGCCGCTGAGCTCCACCGGCTTCGGCCCTGGCCACAGCCACACACAGGCACCGGAGTGATGTGCTGCATATGATGCAACTGCAAATACATGCCTGGCAGCGGCGCTGAAACAGACCCTGGGGAGGCCAAGAAGAGGGGGAAAAAAAAAAAGAAAAAAGACTGGAGAGGGTTTTTTTCTTCTTTTTTAACACACTGCTTTTAGCACTGCAGATGTTTTTCAAAAACCAAGTGACTCTCCCTGTTTTTTCGTGTGCTTGCTGCAGGGGCAGGAGCATCCAGAGAGAGTGAGAGACCCTCAGCGGGCTGGCTTCTGCAGGGCTTGCTTGGCTCCAGGTGTAAACCAGTATCACATGCCTCTGTTGCAGGGTTTTCCAGGGGATAGCAGCCTGAAACTACAGTCAACCCCGAAAGAGAAGAGGGTGGGAGAGCTCTGCGTTTCCTTACAGTCTCATTAAGCTCTCTTCTCCAAATCACAAGTGTGGCTGAGTGCAGTGCAGGTCTTGTCTGTTGATTAAAAGTAGTTAAATGAAAAGAGCTGCCAAGCCACAGGGCTCGAGTGGGAATAGCAGCATCTTTCATACTTGGTTCTTCTGGGAGGCACAATTGTCAGAAATATTTGGAGGTGACTTTTTTTTTTCTATTTGTTAATCATGCTTTCACAGTATACCCCAGCCCTACACTTTAGAAAGACTAATAGTGGACAGTGTCTGCCACAACTGCTGCAGTAAGAGGCTGTCATTGCAAAGACAGCAGTGTCAGCTGTCCTTTTCAACTGGGCTGACACACAAATCAGTGCAGCTTCAGCTTTCCTTCACTCACCAGGGGCTAGGACAGTGCAGGTGAGGAGAAGCAGAAGATAGCCATGAATTGTTACTCCTGTATTTTGGAGGAGCACCTCCTCACTGCATCAAGACACATTAACATCTCTCTTTCAGTCAAGATTGTCAAGATGGCCTAGAAGGAGAGAGAAGGGAATCCAGAGATAATTTCTCTCTTGCACTGAAGCAAACAGAGGACCTACCAATGGTCCTGGTGGCTCTCTTTTCCCCTGCCAGGAGCTCAGCTGTTTGGGGAGCAGTGCATTTCCATGGAAGTGGCCCCATCGCTTTTCAAAAGCTGCTCCTACTTAAAAGGAGGACCATGGCATGTGACTAACCCACCTTGAGCAAATGGATCTACCAGCTCTGTGCTTCCCAGTTCTTATTCCTCGTGTGCCAAGGACTTACTTGCCCAAATGGCCTCTGGTCCCTGCCCATTCGAATGCAGACTCTCACAGCCCTGCTGCAAACCTCTTCCAAGAGGCCAGGGAGCTCCCAGTTCTGAGCAGGTTGCAAGTACTGGAGAGTTCTGTTTTCATGGCATGCTCAGGGAACCTTCTAGTAAGAAAATATAAGGCTCTATGTCTCCTTCCTGAAATGACAAACAGCCTCCTATTGTGAAGGGAAGTCAGTTATAAAACTCAATGAAGGATAGAGATAGTTCCTGAGATTATTTCTGCCATGGAGCTCTGTTAAATATTAGACAGTGAATAAAATTACTGTCTTTGGTTTACCTCGGAATTTCCCCTTCCACAATCTGTAGGACCCAGTGTAACAAGATAACAGTTTAGAGAAGTTGTGACAACTGTTGGGCACAAACTTAAGCTTTGTTTAGTACTTATGTGGATTTATTTCAAGGAATTAAGAAGGAAAAAAAAAGTTAAGGACATTCATAAGCGACTACACCTGCCTAGACCTTCTGTTTGTTTTTGCAAGTATGGTTTTACTGTTACATGGTCTAGGTTTATTCTTTCAAGTTGAGTAAAATACTGAAACGAGCCAGAAAAAAGAGATTATTCAGAGGAATGACTAGAGCCTTGGTTTTCGGCTTCACAAGCAGTCCTCCATGTAGATACTTCCATAATCATTCATATTTACCAACACAGTATTTGAGAACCCCTCAGACCAAATGGACTTTGATTTTATAAACATTACACAGGGAAATATTATCCTCACTTCGTATAAATATGGAGCTGCACAGGAGGAAGAGCAAAGGCACAGTGACCAATTATCCACTTAAAGTCCCTCTGGTTTCACTGAGAAAAGAATTTTTCATGTCTGGGCATAAGTGGCAGAGCCTGGGGCATCACCCTGCCCTGCTGTGTGTCAGTCTGCTCCCCAGTACTGGAGCAGCATGTCGTGAGTCACTTTCACATGTCTTAAGTACAAATCTACTGGATGGGTGATGGTTCCTTCCTTACTTTCTTGTTGATCTGTCTAGAGAGGAGAGGCAACCACAGTACCAACCCTCCCTGCATGAGGATCAGGCTGAAAATGTTCTTCAGCTGGGAGAAGCTGTGGACAGCAGCTGAGAAATTCAACCTGCTGAGGGCAGCCACCTGGATTTATGGATGTCTGCCCTGGCACCCATGTCCAGAAGTAATTCCCAGCTATTCTGGCAACTGGCTAAGTCTCTGAGTTTGTCCAGCCACATGGAGGACCATCAAGGTTTCAGGGGCTTAATACAGACCACAGCCATACTTTGATCACTGGGCTGGCTGCTCCCAGCCACTTCAGGTGTTGGTGAATGGCACGGGAGCAGGACATTTGGCTGAGAAAATCCGTGACTCCTTGGATTTCCTGACAGGAGCAGCAAGACTGGACATGTAAAACTAACTCAGTCCACCAGAACTATTGTTGTGCTTCTCTATGACTGGTAGGCACCTCCTGCTGAATCTTCCTCCAGGTAATTAAGATGTCATCAGCCTTAGACCCCCTCCCTTCTTGCTGCCACGGGGATAATGGGAGCTGCATGTGCCTGCACCTTACAGTCATCCCTTCATTGATGAAGGATTTCAGTCCTCTAGGGAGACAAACTACCTGGATCATCCCAGCAGATTCAGCACATGGTGTCTACCTGTCCAAGTCCACTCAGGTGATATTGAACTGCTCAGGGAACTCAGGTTTTAGAGGTACCCAGCCTTTGCACTGTAGCACGTCTCCATGCACTGTGCTTTGGATAACTCACCTACCATGTTATTAGTTCAAGGAGCCAATTTGTATTAAACAATTTCATCCTAGGCTGTCACAGCCATGTGAAGAGGATGTCAGGCAGGGGTGTGTGTTTGATGCTGTCATGCAGCCAAATCTTCTCTGCAGCAAACACAACCCGGCAAGTTTCACATGCTTTGGAGTTTCGGAACAAAGGTTTCACACAAACTTAATTGGTCCCAGATTTTTAACTAGTAAATAGTTCTAATTCCTCTAAAAGAGCTATTTCTTATTGACCATTTCCCACTGATACATTTTCCAGGTGGTGCTGCCATCAAGTCTTTACTAAATGAACAAGAACTCCAAAACCCTCGGTGCTTAAGCCATTTCTCCTTTCTTTCACATTTGTAGCTTGTCATGCCTTATAATAAAATTTTCAAAGCTCAAGTCTCTGAAGTTGTTTTATTTTTTCTGGTGTTGTTTTTCATACAGTAGCCACTGCAGCCTAGCACAAACTAAAGTCACCCATCTGGAGGTTAACAGGCCTCTCTTCTTCCCACCAGTTGTCCTGGTCTACTGCTGAAAGATAAAAGTGGATGCTGTTGAATCATGTGAGTGTGAAAGGCAGTGTAATAAGACCCTCATTTCTTTTTACACTGATATGGTAAATATGAGGATGCTTGGCTTCTCTGCAACTAATCACCTATGTGACCTTGGTCATAACACTTAACTTCTGTGATTTGTCTTTGGCAATTGTCTCCAGGCTTCAGACTCTGTGGGATAGGTTTTACTCATGGTTTATTTCACTCCAGGTGTGCACCAGCACAAGAAAGTCAAATCCATGTAGGACCTTCTGTTGCCACAGACAGCCATGATGGTTTGGAGATGAGGTCAGCTGCCCAGCAGGATAAGGGAGCACTCCAAGTTACAGTGTGGGGAAACCTCTGACCCCCTCAGAGTTTTTTTAAAGAATCTGTATCTTGGAAAAATCAGGTTTGTTTTGACACCACTGTGATTTCTCCCTTTATTGCTCTCTTCATGATTCAAGGCAGAGCACAGTCTCTTTAACACTTTACCTACACAGAAATAAATGCTATTTGGCATGAAAGAGAGCTGCTATGCTCAGTCTCTCATACTTTCCAGCTGAAGACAGCCTGAAAACACATTGAGCCACTGCAGTGTTTCCCCTCAAAGGTGGCAAGCTAGCCTAGAAAAATCCCAGCCCTTGCACATCCATACCCTATAAGGAACTGCCTCCATCCACCAGAAATAAAACAAAGGTATGGTCTTCAGCTGATCTCAATTTCTGAAGCTCCATTGAATTGAACAGAGCTGGGATAATTTACACCAGATGAGCATCTACCCTGAACATATGTTACATTATGATTCAACAAGATGGTCTCAGTTTGCCTTGGGAAAAGAGCTGTTGGAGGTGAGAGTTAGGTTTGCTTATGTCTAGGAATGATGGGCTGCAAAATCCCCAAGGAAGGAGGTAAACAAGGAAAAGGAGGCACATGGTTGTTAGGCTTTCTTATTTCCAGTGATTAGGGTGGGAAAGAGCAGACTGTGTGGGAAACAGGCTTCCCTACACCCATTTTGGCAGCTTTTGATTGGCCCCTGACCAGACATTTATTAAAACAGCCTCGTAAGTTGTGGTCTCACTAAAGAACAATACAAAACCAACCAAATGTTAATGTATTCAATCTGTTCCTGCTGAGATTTCTGCCTCCACACCTCCCTGATTATTAGAGAAGAAGGGGGGGGGTGGGGAGGAAGAGAGAGAAAAAAAAGAAAAAATAGTTTGTATTCCCAGTCTCAGCTGACAGTTCTGCTCTAGCCTCCTGGAGTTTTTATAATTGGAACAAAGAGTCCTCAGGACAGGAACTATAACTGGTTTTGAGTGTTTGTACATTTTTAACTCGGCCCAGGTTAGGCATCTAGGCAAACTCAAAGCGCTGACAGAAGGAGCTTGAGGTCTAGGAGAAATCCAAAGGAGGATTAAGGGCCTCCAAAAGATGGTAGTGGATCACATCTCATACTTAAAAAAAAAAAATTAATGTACTCAAGATTGTTTTCCATAGTAAGCCAGAAGAAAAGCTGTGCTGCAAGCACAGCTGCAAACACTGGGATAATCTGAATTTCAGCAACAGGAGTGAGGAACAAGGAGGAAATAAATATTTCAGCAAGCAAAAACATTGGGGCAGGATACAAGAGAGAGCTTCTAAATGCTGATGGGGGGTGGGAGAGATTTAACCCATCCCTCTGAATAAATTCATAAGGGCTGTTCATCCCAAGCCCACTGCCAGAACAGGTTTTGTGGTTCAAGTTCTTCAAAAACCTGAAGCTGCTCTAGACAGCCAGCTCTGATGTGGTAAATCAGAGGCCAGGACCTTCCCTCCAGCCACAGCTGACATCCTCACATCCAACTACCATCCTCCTGTCCCTCACAGAGCCTCCTCCAGACAAAGTGTGCCTGGAAATTGTCTGGAGAGGGCTGACTGGCAGCAAGAGCCCACCATGCCAGGGCATGTGCTGGCAATTAAATAATATAGACAATCATGACATGTGTTCAAGCCCATGCTGGGGCTTCATTGGGTTTCCTGGTACAGACACATGCAGCAGCACCAGCTGCAAGCAGCCTTTCCATGGGAAAAGGATTGGACCCAGAACACACAAGGAGAGAAATATGTTTGCAGGCAGTGTGTTTGGTAACAGTTTGAGTCTCTTTTCTCTAAGGTTAATATTCACTGCTCAAAAAAAAAAAAAGCAGTGCTTCTTGAGATCTACAGGTGAGCTGTGGTCATGGTGGGTCATCTGGACCTACAAACAACAGTCCTTTTCTGGAGGGCAGGGGGAGATTTTAATATCTGTTCTTCTCTGCTCTAAAACTGGTTTCATGGGGACAAAGCTTGGACAGCACTGGGTGCTTTCAGATAATTCTTCCAGCAATGAGGTCTTTTCAAGGAGAGCACATGAGTGATGAGAGTGTGCAATACTGGGGCCCTCCTCCGTTGAATTATGAACTACTTTACAAAAGCCATGTGCTGTGGCAGATATGTCTACAAACAAATCAATGTGGCAGAGATAGAAGCTAGGCTGACAGGAGGAGTGTCCATGCTAGGAGTGTCCATGCTAGAAGCCATGTAGCTCTACAGATGGGTCTTGAGTGTTCCTCTAGCTTTTATTTGGGGAAAGTTTCCCTGTTCAATCAGTCAGATGCTTCATTTATGACAATTTTCAGTGGGTCCTGGGGACTTTCAAGATCATCATGGTTTCTTTATGGAGGGTCTGATCCTGTCTGCCATAAATGAATAATTTCACTCCTGTGGTTCACAGGAGGAAGCAACTTGGGGCACAGCCCTTGGTGGTTCTGGTGCTTCTCCCTGTCTCCTCTGCATACTTGTTTCAGTCACCTTTTCAGCCTGAGATAATGCTGCTTTTTGTACAGTGAGTGTATGTAGAAATGGATGTCTGACTAGTATTGCTGCAATTGGCCGTTGCTCAAGAGACCCCCAAATCCAACCTTCTGAGTGAAAAGCTCATGTTAGGCATGTATGTCCCAGTCCAACCCAGTATTTTCCACACTCTGGTAGAATCCCAGCTGTGTAACAGTTTTTCTGTAGAAACCAGACTATTAAGAGCTAACGGGGAAGTAATCACTTAAAACTAATGTCTTACATGTCAGCAATGGTGGAGACATGGGAATAACTGTCAATAAAAGGACAAAACACACTAGTTCTGTGCTACATGTGCCAGCAGCAGGTGCTAACAAGGGATCTGTTGCCTTCCTGCAACAAAGATGGAGTAAACACAGCCTTCCTACTGAAGGGACTTAGGCAAGTGTTTTACCTAGAAGTTAAGAGTTACTTTGTCGATGAAAAACCAGAACTGAGAAGCCTACCTTATAAGCAACCACTCCTTTGTAGGACCACTGCCTTCTCTGCAAGCTGCCATCACAGGCTACATGGTACCTCTCCTGAACTCATGAAGGAGAGTTACCACCACTGTCTCTGGTGAAACCATGATCCAAACTGCTCCCAAAGCAGCCACAAGCAAAGGCTGTCCATGCCTGGCCATGTACATGGGCTCCCAGTGGCCACAGACCTCCTTCTGCTCATGGGAGGAGTGCACAGTGTTGCAATTGGATGTGGATGGAGCCCATGACCATAGTCAAGCTCCCCTCTACCACGCTTTCAGAGAAGGGGGCAACTTTGAGCCATGGCAACTGATAGAAGGTTTTCTCTTCATCCACCCCAAGGGAAAACATAGTCATCTCAAGACACCACAAAAATGCACTGCCATTCTCTGGTTTCCAAAGCTGGCCAGACAGCCATGAGGTTTAAATAAGTTTATTTTCAACTGCTGTGTTTCAGGACCATGAGTACTGGTGGATTGTAGGCAGCCATACTGTGGAATGTGGGCTGTTCTCAGATTGATGGCTCTCCATAAAGCTTGTATTAGCAGATTACAAAAATCCAACAGCTACTCAATTTATATAGGAAAAAAAAATAAAAATAAAAAAGGAAAAAAATAGAAGAAAAACATATGAAACATTTTCTTGAATCCTTCAACACTGGACAAATTTTAGAGCTTCAGACACTCTGTCACTGCTAAAGTTCAAGAAGATGGTGGTGGGGTGGTGGAGTGAATTAATTGTTCGGGGGCTTATTCCTCATAAGGAACTGTCTGGGGCTGGTGGTCAAGAATGAAAAACAAATCAAGAAGGGCTCTGGGTTTTGTCCAGCCTCATAATTCCTATGTTTCCATTTTCCATCCTTTTTTTTTTTTTCTTCTTAGAAGAGTGCATTTCAGGATTTTTCCAGCATCCCACAGTGTTTTGTTCAACAGCAGGAAATTCTCCCTGTTTGCATTTGGAGACATGACAGGGTGCACCAAACCTGAAAGCTGAACCAGACGTACCAGCACAACCAGNAAGGAGAGCACATGAGTGATGAGAGTGTGCAATACTGGGGCCCTCCTCCGTTGAATTATGAACTACTTTACAAAAGCCATGTGCTGTGGCAGATATGTCTACAAACAAATCAATGTGGCAGAGATAGAAGCTAGGCTGACAGGAGGAGTGTCCATGCTAGGAGTGTCCATGCTAGAAGCCATGTAGCTCTACAGATGGGTCTTGAGTGTTCCTCTAGCTTTTATTTGGGGAAAGTTTCCCTGTTCAATCAGTCAGATGCTTCATTTATGACAATTTTCAGTGGGTCCTGGGGACTTTCAAGATCATCATGGTTTCTTTATGGAGGGTCTGATCCTGTCTGCCATAAATGAATAATTTCACTCCTGTGGTTCACAGGAGGAAGCAACTTGGGGCACAGCCCTTGGTGGTTCTGGTGCTTCTCCCTGTCTCCTCTGCATACTTGTTTCAGTCACCTTTTCAGCCTGAGATAATGCTGCTTTTTGTACAGTGAGTGTATGTAGAAATGGATGTCTGACTAGTATTGCTGCAATTGGCCGTTGCTCAAGAGACCCCCAAATCCAACCTTCTGAGTGAAAAGCTCATGTTAGGCATGTATGTCCCAGTCCAACCCAGTATTTTCCACACTCTGGTAGAATCCCAGCTGTGTAACAGTTTTTCTGTAGAAACCAGACTATTAAGAGCTAACGGGGAAGTAATCACTTAAAACTAATGTCTTACATGTCAGCAATGGTGGAGACATGGGAATAACTGTCAATAAAAGGACAAAACACACTAGTTCTGTGCTACATGTGCCAGCAGCAGGTGCTAACAAGGGATCTGTTGCCTTCCTGCAACAAAGATGGAGTAAACACAGCCTTCCTACTGAAGGGACTTAGGCAAGTGTTTTACCTAGAAGTTAAGAGTTACTTTGTCGATGAAAAACCAGAACTGAGAAGCCTACCTTATAAGCAACCACTCCTTTGTAGGACCACTGCCTTCTCTGCAAGCTGCCATCACAGGCTACATGGTACCTCTCCTGAACTCATGAAGGAGAGTTACCACCACTGTCTCTGGTGAAACCATGATCCAAACTGCTCCCAAAGCAGCCACAAGCAAAGGCTGTCCATGCCTGGCCATGTACATGGGCTCCCAGTGGCCACAGACCTCCTTCTGCTCATGGGAGGAGTGCACAGTGTTGCAATTGGATGTGGATGGAGCCCATGACCATAGTCAAGCTCCCCTCTACCACGCTTTCAGAGAAGGGGGCAACTTTGAGCCATGGCAACTGATAGAAGGTTTTCTCTTCATCCACCCCAAGGGAAAACATAGTCATCTCAAGACACCACAAAAATGCACTGCCATTCTCTGGTTTCCAAAGCTGGCCAGACAGCCATGAGGTTTAAATAAGTTTATTTTCAACTGCTGTGTTTCAGGACCATGAGTACTGGTGGATTGTAGGCAGCCATACTGTGGAATGTGGGCTGTTCTCAGATTGATGGCTCTCCATAAAGCTTGTATTAGCAGATTACAAAAATCCAACAGCTACTCAATTTATATAGGAAAAAAAAATAAAAATAAAAAAGGAAAAAAATAGAAGAAAAACATATGAAACATTTTCTTGAATCCTTCAACACTGGACAAATTTTAGAGCTTCAGACACTCTGTCACTGCTAAAGTTCAAGAAGATGGTGGTGGGGTGGTGGAGTGAATTAATTGTTCGGGGGCTTATTCCTCATAAGGAACTGTCTGGGGCTGGTGGTCAAGAATGAAAAACAAATCAAGAAGGGCTCTGGGTTTTGTCCAGCCTCATAATTCCTATGTTTCCATTTTCCATCCTTTTTTTTTTTTTTCTTCTTAGAAGAGTGCATTTCAGGATTTTTCCAGCATCCCACAGTGTTTTGTTCAACAGCAGGAAATTCTCCCTGTTTGCATTTGGAGACATGACAGGGTGCACCAAACCTGAAAGCTGAACCAGACGTACCAGCACAACCAGTCATGGGGGTCTTCTCACATGGGCTGCAGAAGCATCTGAGTATTTGTCTGACACAGTATCTGATTTTTGGGGCCACTTTTGCTGAGTTCAGCCATTCCAATCACTGGTTGCACCTCAGATTAATTTCTGAGTTATCAAGACCCAACAAACTGTTTCTCAGAAGACTGTTTTCTCCAGACTCCTCTTTTTGTTTGCCCAAGGATATTGGCCCTTCTTGAAGAACCGGACATATAATTAGAAATTAATGTCTATTTGCTTTGATGGATTTTGTCTCTTTTCTGAATCCTGAATAATCCACAAAGCTGTTACCAACAGAATAGAATGTATTTGTTCATCAGAAAAATGATTCACCCGTTTCTTCAGGGATTAATTCTCAGTTTTGTTCGTGAGCGGCTTGTTGCAAATAGTCATAAATTCTACCATGTTGGGTTCCAACCCTGGAGTGATCTTTGTCTGGACTTCAATGGGGCTTTGCATGGGGGGGGGGGGGGGGGGGGGNGGGGGGGGGGGGCTGGCCACACAGATCTCATTGCAGGATTGGGCAATGTTTAGTTACATAAGTCATATGATGTTTTTTCTGTTCTCTGACTGGCTGTCTTATGTAACTACAGAACAATAGTGTGCATTTGAATATAAAGGCAAAAATCATGCCTTGTATTTGTTCTTCGTGAGAGTCTGTTTAAAGGCTGGATTCTGTTGTCTGTGCAAGCTATAAAGATATTTTCTGTGAGAGTCCCTTGGCTGCTGAGGACATCTGGAGTAGGTGACACTAATGGAGCTACTGAGATGCTCCATGTGAGTTCATTCAAGGACTATTTGAGATACTCGTCTCACATACTCTCCTCAGTAGCAGCTGAAACCAAAGAGAACAAGTCATGAAACTAGGCCATCCAGTGACCCAAGTCCTTGACTGCAATGCAACTGCACTGATTTACACCTTATAAATGTCTAGTCATTGGGTTTAATGTTTTCCTTATTTCATTTCAGGGAAATACAGTCTTAAAAGAATGTCCAGGGCTAAAAAATGGATGGCTTAGAGCAAAACATTGTAGAGTTAATGTGTTTATTTTAAAATTTGAGTATTTTCCCTATTTATTTATTTTTTTTGTTAAAATCTGAACATAATTTCCATTCAGAGAGTGAAAATAGGAATCCACAGCTTTTGTTTTCAGATGATGTTTTAATTTTGTTCATCTATATGATTCATCTCTAGGAGATTTTATCATAGTCTTCCAGAGATTTTATCACAAGGTTTTGGTTCTGGTTTTGTTTGGTTTGGTTTGTTTTTGTTTGTTTGTTTTTCTCCTAAGGTCCCAGTTCTTGGAGTCATGTATTACACATTACAATATTACCTACCTCCAGTCTTTTAAAAGTTTCTAGCTGGAATTGTTTCAAGGAAGAGACTGAAAACATAAGCCCTCCAGACTGAGTAAAAGAGCACACTATCTACCATTTTTTTTAAACCTCATGATTTCTCAATCTTATGTTTTTTGAGGATAACCTCACTAATAAGTTTTGAAAGCCCAGGGTTGACAATACTAAAGCAGAATGAGGAGGATACCATTGCTTAAGTTCATACAACATGACCTAAGACTCCTGGGAGATGTGACAGTTCAGTAAGCAAGTACTTTTCCTAAGTCACCATCATAACCCATTCAAGGTAATTTTGTTCTTTATGTATGAAGGCTTTTAGCACAGTCCTAAAGTATACATTATTTATGTGGAAAGCTTCAACAACAGCTTAGAAAGCAGCATTGCAATCCACAGTGTAAATACTTGTTCTCATCCTTCACAGTATCCAACGTAAACATGGGTTTTGAAATAGAAAGCAAGCTGAAATTCAAGATGTCACATAAGATGCTCTGTGCCATCTTCTAGCCTCTTTGAATGTGGTTTACAGATAATTTCTAACCAAGTCATTTCCTAAGTTTTCAATTTCTAATGTGAATTCACAAAGGAGTATGAAACAGGTTGTATCATGCGATATACAGCACAACTATGGAAGTGTCCCACTTCATCTCCTTATTTTTTAATATACTTTGGAAACACTTGCATATTCTGGAACTTGGAATATGCTAAGAACTTGCTTTTAAACTTATTTTATTCAGAAACCACTAACACACATCTACTTCAGACATCTTGCTGGTGGCAGAAAACATAATTCCAGTAGAAGTTGGGCACCTTCTTCATAGTTTAAGAGTACCTTGCACCAGATAGAGTCAGAGTGAACTGTATACATTGCAGAGGAAAGAATTCCACTGCTATATATAAATATGTCCATGCCTAGGTATCCCAAGTGCTGCTGAAAGCCAGGGCAGGGAGCAAGCAGTAAAATCTCTGGGGTTACTTGAATGCCCCTTTGAGGATTTCTCCTTTGTGGTACCTCCCAGAAGTAGTATCCTTCACCCTTGCAGAAGAGAAGAAAGCTTTTGTCATGTGCCATAGGACCTCCCGTGCTAAAATCAGCCAGAGGAGACAACTATACCTTTAAAGAGAACATGGCTTTGTGAATTGGTGAAGAATCGGCAAACAGCACTTCTTCACTACTTTGATATGCAATCACAGAATCACAGAATCACAGAATGTTAGGGATTGGAATGGACTTAGAAAGATCATCTAGTCCAAACCCCCTGACAGAGGAGGATCATCTAGACTAAGTCACACAGGAACACATCCAGGTGGGTCTTAAATGTCTCCAAAGAAGGAAACCCCACAACCTCCCTGGGAAGCCCTTTCCAGAGCTCTGTCACCCTCACTGGGAAAAAGTTTTTCATTGTGTTTACCCTAAACTTCTTGTGCTCTAACATATTCTCATTGCCTCTTGTCCTGTCATTGGATGACATTAAGAAAAGTCTGGCTCCATCCTCCCTACACTCATCTTTAACATATTTATAGACATTGATGAGGTCACTGTCTCTCTGTCCCTCAGTCTCCTCCAGACTAAAGAGCCCCAGCTCTCTCAGCCTCTACTCATAAGGGAGATGCTTCACTCCCTTAATCAACCTGGTGGCCCTGCACTGGACTCTCTTTAGTAGTTCTCTGACTTTCTTGAAGGGGGGTGCCTAAAACTGGACACAGTATTCAAGGTGGGGCCTCACCAATGCAGAGTAGAGGGGGAGAAGAACCTCCCTTGACCTGCTGGCCACACTCTTCATAATGCATCCCATTATGCCATTGGCCCTCCTGGACGCAAGGGCACGTTGTTGGTTCATGGTCATCCCCTTGTCCACTAGGATCCCCAGGTCTCTTTCTCCAGAGCTGCTCTCCAACAGATCAAGCTACTGCATTTCTTCCAGCTACCCTGTTTCAGTTGACTGCGTGTACATATATACTCTACAGCAAATTAAAGGCAAAGCATGTTAGCTAAAGCCTTTCAGTAAGACCAAGCTCATTGTGTGAGAGTCTAAGACCATGGTCTGCTGACATGTCATTCTTCAAGTCACAATAGACTATGAAGCCAAAGTCCCAAAGAAAGTGAGCTGCAACAGATGCACAGCTAACACTATTCAAAGGACAATAGCATGTGTTATGGGACTAGGATGAATGTTGGTGGCAGGGGAGTTGGCTAGGGCATAAATTCTGGACACTTGTGAGGCACCATGCAGAAGAATGAATGACTTTCCCCACCTGAATGCTATTTTAATAATTTTGAAACATCTTCCTTAGATGTCTCATTACTATTCCCGTAGTTAGAAGCTGATTAATGGCATGCCCCTCAAACACATATCTGGGCACATGTACAAAGACTTTTTAATAGTCCCTTACAATGGCCAACAGCTGGCAACAAAACCAGATAATTCTCCACCCTTGTAAACTCATGCTTGCCAACAATCAAAACCCCTTCTGGCTACTAAAAAGCCTAATGGAACAGATGAATCTTGTTATGAACTGGATTTTTAAAATAAAAATTAAGAAAAGGAAAACATATTAGCTTGTGCATTCGTAGGCTGAACACAGACATAGGTTTCACATTCTGGAGGAGCTATCAGTGGAGGTCTAATTTTCAGAGCTAAACTTCACCTTCCAAAGACTTCTTCAAATACATCATTGCATTGGGAAGCTGGGGTTTATTTTGCTGGGGTATTGGGTTGGGGTTTTTTTACGAATTTTCCTGCCTCCCCAGTAAAATACTTCCATCCTCTGAGACAGGAGTGGTGTGTCTATACCACTCACAGGCAGAAATCTCAGGAACAACCTGGAATACTTTGTTCTCCAGGCTCTGACAAACATCACAGGCACACCAGGCCAATCATATATTATTCCCACATGCTGTGGAAAGTTTGTGCTTGCCAGTGTGAGTGCCAGGGTTTCTCCATGCCTCTCAGGAGACTGCAAGGTGATCTTGGAGAGACATCCAGCCCAGCAGCTGAGGCATGACTCGAGACAAGGGGAGCCAGGTCAATGCTTTTCTCCCTGCAACATGCAATAAATCTCTTGTTTGGATCTAGTAGCTTTGCATCCAACATGACTAGATGATTTTTCTAGCAGAGCTGGCCACCCTGGGCTGGCACTGGGAGCTAGGCCACACACCTCGAGACATCTGCACACATTTCCCAGTGGCAGTGGCCTCACTTCACACTGGAAGCTGTAGCTGAACCAGCAACAAAGCTCCACAGACAGCACCTTCTCTCCAGCAGTCCTTCTGTCAGACTTCGAGGGTACAAGGGGAGAGGCTTGGGTTTGGGTTTTTTTCCTTTTCTTTGATTTCCCTATCACCATCACTTCTCCTTAGCCCTGGAGCTGGTGTGCAATCAGAAGTATACAGAGCCAGGGAGAGGAGCAGTGGCCAATCCAGTTGAGGGTGAGCAGATTCACAAAAATGAAAATAAAAATAAATAATAATTAAATATATATATAATAATATAAATATATATATTTATATATATATATAAAGAAAAAACCTATAAAGCTGATCTTTTTGTTTATTGTTAACAACTATTTAACGTCAGAGCTAATTCACAAGTTTAATAAAATGAGGCTTTGTTGAAGATTCAACACCTTCATTATGGCATTAAGAGCTCACAATAATTACTCCTCAGACCTTCCAAAGATGCCTCAACTAAGTGTGTGTGTAAGGAAGGGGAGGATAGACTTTTGTCCCTAGTGTCTTAAAGATTTAATGAATTTTACTTCTTTAAAAAGGCAGAAAAAACACTATTTTGATAATGATAACAATTATGCCAAGTTCTCATTATACAACAAGCAGCAAATGGAAGAGACAAGCCTAATTCTTGGTTATTTGCCTTAAATATGACTCCTCTGTTAATGGATTTCTATAGGGATAAGCAAGGGATTTTCATGGCCCAGGTATGTCCAAAATAGGATTTCTAGAAGGAAGGAAGGAAGGAATTTGACTGAAATCTTAGAACAAGCTTTATTTTTACTACCCTGGCCAGGTTTTGGAGAAGCATCACAGAATCACAGAATCACAGAAATTAGGGGCTGGAAGGGACCTAGGAGATCATCTAGTCCAACCCCCCTGCCTGAGCAGGATCACTTAGACCAAGTCTCTCAGGAACAGATCCAGGCGGGTCTTAAGTGTCTCCAGAGATGGAGACTCCACAACCCCCCTGGGCAGCCTGTTCCAGAGCTCTGGCACCCTCACTGAGAAAAAGTTCTTTCTTGTGTTGAGCCTAAACCTCTTGTGCTCCAACTTGCACCCATTGCCTCTCGTCCTGTCATTGGACGACATTGAGAAAAGTCTGGCTCCATCCTCTCTACACTCACCCTTAACATATTTATAAACATTAATGAGGTCTCCCCTCAGTCTCCTCTTCTCCAGGCTAAAGAGCCCCAACTCTCTCAGCCTCTCCTCATAAGGGAGATGCTCCACTCCCCTAATCATCTTGGTGGCCCTGCGTTGGACTCTCTCCAGCAAATCTCTATCTTTTTTGAACTGGGGTGTCCAAAACTGGACACAGTACTCGAGGTGGGGTCTCACCAGTGCAGAGTAGAGGGGGAGGAGAACCTCTCTTGACCTACTGGCCACACTTCTCTTAATGCATCCCAGGATGCCATTGGCCTTCTTGGCCACGAGGGCGCATTGTTGACTCATGGTCATCCCCCTGTCCACCAGGACCCCCAGGTCTCTTTCTCCAGAGCTGCTCTCTAGTACATCAGCCCCCAGCCTGTACTGATACATCAAATCCTTACATAGGTGAGCCCAACACCTCATCACACTGAAAGGATCTTTGTTGATATAGAAAATGGTTGATTATTCTCATTCTTTGTGACCACGTAAGAAGCAGCTGATATGTTGAGGAATGAAATCTTGAGGGAAAAGATGTTATTCCTGTGGAGAAGTCTTCCTCCTTGCCAGAGACCAGCGACGTTTTCTTTTAGCAATAAAAATGGACAGGGAACAGTTCAGCACTGTTAATGTACAGATAAGAATGAGCAGAGACACATTCCTGCTCCTGTGAAAACAAGGGGAATCATGCCCTTTGTAACTGGAGACACTAGGCTTGTGTTCCTATTCCCAAATTCTCAATCCAGCCCCTGAAGTTCCTTCAAAGTTATATCCAAGGCTCATTTAACAAGGATTAAGAGAGGAGTTTCCCCAGGGCAATGGGACTCCTTAGTGCTCTTTAGGGTAAGTACTATGCAAAGCCGTGGCTCATCTGAGATATACTGCATTCCAAAAAATCCTGACATGCATTGGAGAGATCCTGGATCACTATGAATTACAGCAGAGACATTGTCAACCTCTGCCAAATCCCACAGTACCTATAATGATGTCAGATCACATTTGCTCTCTCCCACAACAGACTGCCATTCCCACAGTTTAATTCAGTTTGTGAAAGGTAACTTGGAACAAGTTTTATATCACACAATATATTTTATATATTGAAACACAATTCCTCTTACACTACAGAGCTGGGTAACCCTGGGTATTTACAGTACCTCATGTGTTGCTACAATTGCCAAGAAAGAGTTTTAAATAAAACATTTTTGTTGTTTCAGAGTTTTTTCTCCCAAAGCCATGCTTCATAGCTACACTGGTAGAATTTTGTCCAGTGTTTGCCTGCTGGCATGCACTAGCCTTGTTGAAATCCTGACTCCGTGCACTGCAAAAGCAATGGTGCATGCAGAGAGGGTTGTTAGAAACGGGGAAATTAGAAACTCTAAAATGCCCTGAGAGGGGTTACTCATGCACTGTGCTTACTCAGTGCGGGTAAATGCAGGGTGGATGAGCACCAAGCATCCTGTGCTCCCATCCCTCATGGACAGGTTCACACTGTGCTGACAAGGTCACTGAACTGCAGGCCAGTTGCTGACTCCCTCCAGGGTAGTTATTCCTGACTCCCTCCAGGGTAAATGAAGTGGGAAGCAAACTTCTGTGGAATTGGCTTATACCGAAGGTGAAGAAGATGTCAAAGGTTTCACCTGCATCATTTGCTTTGAAAGAAGCTGTCAAGGAGCCTGGTAAGGAAGGGAAATCCACACTGCCACATGCCCTTTGGAAAGCTACCTTCCTGTCTGTGAGAGGCTCCACATGCCCTGGAAGAAAGGGGCAGGCACTAGGGCCAGGGGAAAGGGTGGCCTGGGAGGAAGACCACCTTTTGGAAAGGCCTTATGGAAAGTGCGAGTTGGTCTCAGCAAAACCAGGTTACTTGCCCAGCTGTGTGGCAGCCCAGGGCAGCAGTGGCATTTGGCCTTGTGGAGATTAAACAGCTTCCAAAGCCCCCAGGGACAATTCCTTACCAGACCTGGGACAAAATCCATAGTGCAGGACTCCTCACCTCAAACCTGTCTTCAGCTCCACTGCTTTGCTGCTACAGAGGTACTGCTTCAAGTGGTTCACTTCTAAGACTGAGGCCAGCAGGCTTAGTACTGTAGAACTTTCCCACCACTGCAGCTCCTACACTCAGCAGTACTTTGGCAAAGTCATGGGCATTAAGGAGAACATCCCACTTTCTTTTTCTGGGTCGAGATCTTCTTCAATTAAGCACAATTAGGCACCTCCAAGGATTTTGGTTTCATCAGCCAGCTCTGACACCGGCTCCACAGTGACTTTAAAGTGTCTCCTCTGGCAACATCCTCCTGAGTGCCCTGGTCCCTATCTCCTGTGGAAATCTCTGTGAATTAGGCACCTCAGTGACATTTAGATGATTCATCAGCTTTGTAGCTGTGATTCTCATTCCCATGCAGTTTCAAGCCTGCAAAATGTGGGTGGTGGTGCACTGTGCAACACTCTTATTGTCTTCATTCTTTACACATATTTCCTTCAGTTAGGGACTGACACCATACTTGGGACATGTGGCCTGCTGCTGGGTCACTAAATAATTAGGATAGTTTCTTTCACCTACATCAGCTCTGCAGCATTGAAACATCATTGTTAAGAAAGCTAATTCTGATGTCCAAAAGAGAGGAGGAGGAGAACATGGCCAGGGTAATGCCTCTTTGATGAAACCTCTCATGGATCGGTTTACAGCCAAGCCATGAACATCAAAGCAAGGAGTCAGCTAGCAGTACCTGTAGGTATCCTTCAAGGCCAGCCCATGTTCATTGGACCTTTATAACATTCTACATTAGGTACCGATCCATTTTATTTACACCAAATTTAACTTAATGTGCTTGCTTGCTGACTTCCTGCTTATGTGGATACCACATAAGCATATGCCCAATCCAATTACAAAAAGAATGAAAAATACAGTGAATGCTACACATTGTAAGTGAGCATAATAAATTACCAGCATTGTGGCACATACCTGTGCATGGGAGAGAAGTTAAAAAAAAAAAAAAGAAAAAAAACCTCACTCCAACAAAAAAAATATAGTTGGCATCCCCCTATCCATTTAATTAGAAGCAACAGCATCTCTCCCTTGCAAGTCTCACACAGGATTTCCAAGGTGAAACTCATCCTTTAACAGCAGCTGGAATTTTTTTGCTAAGTTAAATAAAGGAGGGGCCGTGTTACAGAGGAGTGGGAAGACATATGGAGATATTATCATTACGCAGGCTTCTGCAGACTGTTCTGGCTATTGACGAAGAGCTAGTTTAAAGGCACCGTAAACTATAATGAGTGGCTGCAGCTCCCGGGTCTCCTGAAAGAAAAAAAGATTTCTAGTGGAGAGTTTCACAATTTTCCATCACGTGAATAAACTGTTTTGGATAACAGTGAGGCAATACTGCTCGTATGAGATTGGGAGTGGCAGCTGTACGTGCTTCCAGTGAAAGGAAGAGGGTAATGTTCAGAGGCTTCAGTGATTCTATCACTAAATAAATCAGAACTTGAAGGAAGATAAAAGATAAGTGAAAAAGCATTGAAACAGGTCCAGGGAAGAAGGAGTGGGAGTATGAATAAAACAGACGAGGAGTGTGTATGATACAAGCTATTACTTATGGTACCTCTTTTTAGCCACCAGAAACACTCAGAAATATATATATATTTCTGATATATATATGTGTGTGTGTATATATATAATTCTGATATATATATGGGCATAAGCAGAATCTTTTATTCAACAGGGACTCACCATCTATATGTTAATCCATCTCATGGAGGCACTGCTTGTTAAGTCCCCCATAGAGCTCCATCCAGAGCATGACGACAGACATTGTCCACTACACCCACAAGGCCGAGTTCACCAGTCTGTGTCCGGGAGGGATTGGACCCTGTCTTGTGTTCTGCAGCAAGATTTACTAGCTGAAGACAAGGTGTCTGGCTCCACAGGGCAGCAGCAAGGAAGCCCAGACGAGTGAAGCAGCCTTGTTGTGACAGCCAGGGCTCTTGTTCAGATCTGTTTGCAGGGAGGTTAGTAAGACACTTGTAAGAGCTAGACACCCACCGTTCAAAGCTATTTCACCTCCTCCTCCTTCTTTTCCCCGCTCCCCCCTTCCCCCAGCCTCAAGATCAACACCAGCGGTGCTGCCAGTCTCTAATTACATCTTTTTAAATCCTGTCAGGTCGTGAGGATGTGATGAGCTATAATTGTGGAAGAGCGTTTAGGGAGACTTGTAATTACGCAGTCATTAAGCCAGTTAAACACACCATGGTCTCTTTTGCAACGCTGTGTCAGCTGGCTCCCTCCCAGCAGTGACACAAATGCAGGATTAAGATGGCAATTAGTAATCAGCAGGTACCAAACAATAACTCTCCAATCTGCTGACAAGTGAGAGTTCTGGGCCAGGGCTGGCATTGCAGCTTTCCCCGTCAGTAGCCAGGCGCCTGGAGAGAGGTTGTTTGCTGGTGTTTCCCAACCAGCAGGAGCCTTTGATTTCAGGGTCCTCCCCAAAATCTGCCAGTATACAGATGTTATACTCCTATTTCGGAAGTCTGTGAATGTTCTTGGCACCCTATGAAACCAAAAAGCTTGCACAAGGTAAAGCAGGTGATGGTGAGAGAGTAGAGGGAGGCTGGAAGCCCTCCAACGCACTCCAGGGGAGAAGTGCTCAGGTGAGGGACCCATCACTGAGCCCTTGTTCCTCCTGACAGTGCCATTACCTGAGATAGAAAGTCTTGTATCTAATCAAAGCAGGGACCTGCAGGTGTTTTTCACCCTGTTCTGTCTATGTGACCTCCTATCTCCATTTTTCTCCATCACAAGCTTCCTGGCAGAATTTGCTGAAAACCACTTGTATATTTTAAAAAAATTTAGCTTAATGAAAAATGACCTTTTTCATTATTTTCCTTCCTCCCAGGAAGCATTCCTCAGCCATATTTTTTAATCACCTCATTTACTAAATTAAATGACTCTGGAGAAAACAAACAAAAATAAAATTTATCTGCCTGTGTGGGAAGAATGGGGAAGAGAGGTCATTAGACTAAACTCTTCTCCATCTCCATCTCAGACCTTGTGACAAGGCAAACCACAGCCATCGGGATTTATTCATCTCTTTCAATCTCTTTGAAGTCTACTTTCATAACTGTTCACCTCATAAAGGTCAGTTATATATACAGGAAACTTTTTCCAGATTCGAGCGATGATGGAGGAAGTCCTAGCATGATGCAAATCTTAAGGACAGTAAAATCTCTATACAGAGAAGCTCCAGCAATGGGCAGCTAAGGAGGTTTTTTCATGAGATAGTCTTGGTTGCAAGACCAGATTATCTAATACTGACAAATAAAAAAAACCTTTGGTACTTACATAAAGAGAAGAAGTGGAATAAGTTCACCTCAGATGTCTGAATTAGACCCAAAGATTTGGTCTAGAGGCATTCCAAGCAAATTACTGGCTTTCGGTTCCACATCTTAAGAGGAAAGGGAATGTCTTGGCAGCCACCATGTCTCAAGCACTCAGCTTAGGAATTGAACTCAGCTCTGAGAAGTCATCTTCTCTGTCTCCTCACAAAATTAAAGAGCAAAGCTGCTGCAGCATCATGGGCCCAGAGAGGTAAGCAGGTAAAGTAGAATGCCAACAGCTGTGTAAGCAGGGAGGAGTTAGCCAAAGAAATGATCATAGAATCATAGAATGTTAGGGGTTGGAATGCACCTAGAAAGATAATCTAGTCCAACCCCCATGACAGAGCAGGATCACCTAGAACAAGTCACCCAGGAACGCATCCAGGTGGGTTTGGAATGTCTCCAGAGAAGGACACTCCACAGCCTCTCCAGGCAGCCCATTCCAGAGCTCTGTCACCCTCACTGTGAAAAAGTTTTTCATTGTGTTTCCCCTAAACCTCTTGTGCTCCAATTTACTCCCATTGCCTCTTGTCTTGTCATTGGATGACACTGAGAAGAGTCTGGCTCCATCCTCCCTACACTGCCCTTAACATATTGATAGACATTGATGAGGTTCCCCCCTCAGTCTCCTCCAGGCTAAAGAGACCCATGGTGCCCTCCTGCCTGCAATACAGACAGTTAGGGGTCAAGGGACATGCCTTGGGAGGGGGACAGACCATGGAGACCTGGGCGAGCCACTGCTCCTCTCTGCAGCCCAGCACTTGCAGCCCTGTCTCAATGCACATCACAGCACCTTCCCTGGAGAATGGGAGTACAGCATGGGAGCTGCTGCTGGGACACAGGTAGCAGTGCTCTGACAAAAAGGCACCATGTCTTATGCACAATGCAAAAAAAAAAAATCTACCTGGCCAGTCAGCCCTAAGGTAGTCTAAAATTACCCTTATTCTCACCCAAGGTGGGATCCCCGTGTACGGCTCCAGCAGTCCTGTTACATGGGAAAAGTGTAATGTCATTTTATTTGTTCACTGTTATCACTAGAGCTGCCTCGCCAAGCCATGCCAGGAGGAAAGTCCTCTTTTGATGCAAACCTGTTATGAATGAGAGTAGACAGCCTGTAAAAAAAAATAAAAAACCAAAACAAAACAACAACAACAAAAAACCAACACAAAAACAAAAACACAAACCACCAAACTTGTTCCAATCCAAACTCACAAGAACAGAGAAAGAAAAAAAATTAACATGGGAGATGCACATTATTTCAGCATGCGTAAGATGGTATTAAATCAACAAGTGACAAACGTCAACCAGAACCCCAGTATTACTCAGAGCAACTTGTCCAAACATGCAGAAGCCGTGGTCAGAGAGTCTCCCAATTCATAAAGATGGACAGGCATGCCAAGAAAGACATGTCTTTGCCAGTCCTGCTTTATGTGGAGGATCCTCTTATGAATGGTTTCAATAAAGACTTAATTGATTGTTCTGTAGACCATCAGGCTAATAAACATTTATGGCCTTGACTCCATCATCTAGAACACATTCCACAAGGCACCTAGAGGCAGCCCCGAGTACAAGGCAGCCAGACGCATGTTTGTCATATGCTGATGACGTCCTTTAATCATTCAGTAATCATGCACAAATCAGATCCTAAGAGCAGGTGGGATCTCTGCATCTTTTTAACCAGTCAGGAGGTGGAATAATCATTTTGCCTTGTAGAACCAGGCCAACATTTGGGAGGTGTCTGTTCAAATCCTGGTACTGCAGCGGGTTTTCATGCTTGCCCTGGAATAAATCACTTAATAATGTCACTACAGTACTGATCAGACATTTCAGGTCTCCTGTTTCCTGGGCACAGACAGAAACAGAGACAAATACAAGGAAGACACAACCATAAAAATACAAATTAAGATAAAGCCAGATTCCTCTGCTGCTTAATCATGTAAGTGTACAAATATAGCTTGACGACAATGACTCAAGGGAAACAATGACCTTATCAGCACCCTTAGACAGACTCGAGCCATAAATGAAAATAAATGATCTACTGACATTTCTTATCATCTCGCTAGTGTGTATTGGAGAACTCAATTTACCTTCTCATATCTATTTCCTCTAGCACAGTCAGCATCAGGAGAGTCTGTTGTCCCTCTGTATGCTTCCTTTGCTGTGCTGGCAGCACAGTACAGGATTTCCAGACATTGCACTGACCTTACCTTGGCTTTCAGATGGTGGCTCTAGCTCTGGGCTACCTAGCAGACCATGGCCAGCATAGAAAACACTCTTTCTCTCTCTCTGTTTTTCACCTCTGGAGGTTCAGCAAACCTGGTGAGATCCTAGGGAGAAAAACTGATGTCTGAGCTCAGGGAAAGGGAGCCTGAGCTGAGCCCTCACAGCAGTTTGTGCACAAGCAACTGGCATCCCTTTGAGATCCAGCTGAACTTGAAGCCAGTAGACCAGCTCTGGGCAGCCACCGGTGCTGGGGACCATCCTGGCAGCACTGTAAGACACAGAAGAGGAGGAATTAGGTCCATCACCCTGCAGAGCACTGGCCATGCGCAGGGTCTGGCTGGGGTGTAACCTACCTTCCCCATCTCCCAGTCACTACTTGCCCACAGACCTGCCTACAGTCAGAATCCATGTGACTGGCATCAGGCACTGGCTATCCCTATCTACCTGGCTAATGTCCATCCAGGCCTCTGACAGAAGCTATTGTTGAATGGCCATTTTTTAATACCACTGTTTGAGGCATGAAGGGCCTACAGCTTTTGTTCTATTAGGTCTTTTGCAGTGTTTGGAGCACAGATAAAGATTTGAGTGCTGCTTCCACTCAAGCAGGCATGGGCAGGTGAAGCCAACATGTATTCCTTCCTCCTCAGCACTGCCCTGTCCCTCTGCTAGCTCATGCCCCATTGTAGATGTGTGGGAGAAAACAAGCTAAGTCACTGAATGCAAATAAAGGAGGAAGTATGGAAAGGAAACACCACAAAGGCAGAAGTCTGACTGTTTGGTGCCAATCATTATAACAATAATGGACTTGAAGCACACAGATTACTCTGCTGTCACCCACCTGGCTGCTCGCACAGTCAGGACTTTAGTCCATCAGTTAGGAAGTGAAAGACATTGAACTTGGGACCTCAGTTTCTCTGATAAGGAGAAAGTGCGACAGCCAGACTGAGAGCTGGGAGCTAGCTACCTTTTACACACTGAGAGTGAGCCCAGATTCATGCTGATATTTAAAAGATCTTTGCCCTTTAGCTTGAACAGGAAATCTTAAAATGGAAAATATGTAGCTTAAAGGAAGGGGTGAGGCTCACTTGAAACATAAGAATGTACATAAGGGTAGGAGACAGAAGGTTGTTAAGAAACTACAATTCAGCTAGAAAAAAATCCAAGGCCCAATATAGTTTTTATTTCCCCTCATTAAGGATCATCACAAAAATATTTTTCCTTCTTTTCCTTAAGGTTTTGCTATGAGCAGAGGTAACTCTTTCTCCCTCCCATGTCCTGGTGTATTTTGTCAGCCACTGCAGAGCAGGTGTGAAAAGCCCCTTTTCTGAGAATAGGAAGAGCAGCTGGAAAAAGAAGCCAAGAGAGGACTGGATTGACCAGCTGCAGACCCCATGGTGGATGAAGAGGTACAGACCTGATGCCTATGTAATAAGCTGAGTAATGCCAAAGCACAAGATCAAGGGCTTTGCTGGCTATGGCAAAATAGTACATACACATCAGTCTGAGACCTCTAGAGGGGTGAAGGTAGAGATATTCAGATTTTCAAAGGCATCTCAATTCAGGTGCCTTAAAGATAAGGGCAGGGTTCACCAAGGTTCTAAGTGTAGCAGAGGTGACTTTTTTCCTGCATGCATGGATCTGAGACTTGGCATTTTCAGGATTAGGTAGCAGCAGAGCAAGGTGATGTTTTAGCAGCGAGTGCTGGACAGGGTCACCTCTTTTGCTCCCAGATCCTACTCTGGCATACAAAGTCTGTTTTTATACAGTCAGAGCTTCTTGTGTAAATCAGCAACCACTCTCCTACATGAAGGTTTCTTCTGACGACTGACTTCAGTAAGGTGGTATGCCAGCCCAAGACTTATGCAGAGTTCAAAAAACAATCTCCTGCCATGCAGTCACTTGGTAGCTTTAATGCCACTGATCCATGTGTCCTGAATGGCATCACTGATGTAAGGTTAAACATAGCTGCCTTGCTTCCTTGCTTAGTAAATATTTTCTTTCTTTATTATATAACCCCAGCTCCAGATGTCAAGAGAGGAAAAAAATTAACTCAGTATTATTAGAAGTATTATAGCCTTACAGCCTTGCCCTTTAAGTCTAATTAGAGAGAGAGCTACTGCCAAGACATACAGTGTTTGACAGCCAGCTGGTTTCACCCCAATGCACTGGCGGAACCAAACTGCTGGTGCAGTGGAAAGCCTCCTTCTCCAGTCCCCAACAAGAATACTGAACCTGCAAGTGACTGCTCTGAACTACCCAACCTCTGTCTTTGAAACACTGCTGATGGGTAAGTGCCAGGTCTGCTGCGTGGACCCTCCTCTCGCTCGCTCAGCTGCAGTCTGCAACAGGCTGGCAGGATGAGCATTCCTCTCTGCCTGGGGATATGAGTGGCTTCTAAAATAGATGACACCCCAGCTCTCTCCCCAGGTTGTGATGGGCCACTCAGAAAACTCACTGCCTTTTCAGAAAATGAGTGGTTTCTCTGCTTCCTCCCATCCCTGACCAAACCTAGATTCCCACAAGGAGCAAAGCTAAAGAGGTCCATGAAGGCACAGAGGAGTTAGGCTGTTACATCAGTGTGGGGACATGGTACCTTATTTCACTCCATCCCATCATCATGGGGGCAGAGGACCTTACTGGCCTCACAGATACTGTCCCAGGCTTCCTCCAGGATGCTGAACTTCCACAGCTTCACCAGTTCCTAGGATGCCCCACACTTGGAGTTTACATTGCACGAGGGCAAGCAGCTCTAACTTTTGAATCAGGGCACAAAACCCCAGTCAGGGGACATGCCTTTTACCATGTGTCCTGTGTCTTGTTATGAGACCTGACACTATTTCCAAGTGACCAATCCTAACACGAGATCAGCTCTTTCTTACCCTTAATGGGCACCAGTATAATTACAACACTGTCCAGGTAATTACTATTTTTTCACTACCATTATGGCCAAGAAATACCTCAGCACTGAAGTGAGAGAATTTGGGAAACTAGCTAAGGAGCTGAGCAGAGACAGCTGTGGGTCTCTTATCAGTGTAAGGAAACTCAGCTCTTACTGTTCAAGACCAACTGCAGCTGCTCCCTTTGAGATCAGAAAGGTGACAACATATGGGAAGAAACAGCTGCTTTTAAGGGTCATCTCCACTCAGCTGCAGTGTCTTGCCCCCTATCCTGCAGTTTCCATAAGCAGCCTGAATCAAGAGAAGGCAGCAGAAAGTGCATCCTTTGGCAATCCAAGCAACACCTAATTTGCTCATACACCTGGACTCTTAAGAGAAGCAGTCACAAAGCAGGGATGTCTGGCACAGGTTGCATGTGGAGTAATTCAAAATCAGGTATTTCTTGGCTGCAAGCAGAGGTGGATGAAAATACTCTGGCTACCTTGGACTAATACATGGTCTGCTAGAATGAACTAAGGAAAACTCTCAGCCTTTTGTCTGAAGCCAAATATTAGCTGTTTTCCTTCCTAGGGAAGAAGTAATACATTTCACAAAATCATTACCCTACAGCCTCTACCCTTCTCTTTCACTTTATAGGCTGTACCAGACGGTAATATGTTCTCACCCAGATTAATAGGCCACTTACAGATGATTGCCCAAATATTCCCAAACTTCTCAGTATCAACACAGACTGCCTTGATCAAAGCTGCTGATAGATTGCTGGACACCTTAGGTTAAGGTTCTTCTGCCTGCATATTAGATTATTTGCCCTCATCTTTTTAGCTTAGTTATCATCCTCACCCCTCCAGTCGTGACTCTTATCAGCACCCAGATCTGGCCTTGAGCAGATATTTTAAACAGTTATTACTTGCCCTAGGTGTTAGTGACATATTTCCAGAACTCATAGATTGTACAAGTCTTGTTCTTGTGATTAACTGCATTAGTGTGAAGAAGATTATTCCCTTCTTGCCTGTGGGCATGCACTGAGGATGATAGATCAGGAGCCACAGAGCTGATGGGAGAAATGGGACATGCACCCACCATAGGGCAGGCTCCTGCCAGCTGACTCACAGAGCACACAGTGCTGTGAGGATCCTTTTTCCAGGCTGCTGAATGAGTAAAAACTCCTCCAGGGTAAATGACTGTGTTACCATGTGGCTGGGATAATCACTGTGGGGTAGATTTCCAAGAGTTGATCCTCTTCAATGAATTTTATTAAAGGCCAGAAATTGTAGGCCACCTAAACTCCCACGGGACATACATGATTGAATTTTGCAATGTCACATCTTATGAGTACTTAGCATGGCTTGACAATCTGAAGATATGTTTCTGCCCTCAAATAAACCATCCTCCTTTACAAGTCTAGCAGGACAGGTTCTGGAGGATGTCACAGAGTGTAGAACTGGAGTCTGAGAGGCTCAAAAATAAGTTGACCTTTGCAAAAGAGCACTCACCATCACTGGGCTACCAATGAGTTGGAGGGCTGACATCGCTAGGACACAGAGATCTCCTCTGGGTTGGGTTGTGCCTTGTTTAGATCTTCCAGTGTGGAGGGTCCCAACAGGTCCTGTGACACACAGATGCCTTGTCCCATCCACAGAGAGAAATAAGACTTGGAGACATGGTTTGTTGGAGCCAGGAGGTTGTGTGCTTCATGCCTGTTCTGACACGGTGATCACCTCACGCTGAACTGTGTGGATGGCAACTTTCAGTACTCAAAAGAACATCAGGAATGGGATGGACAGTCCCAGAGCAGGCCAGTTTACCCACAGCTAAAGATCAATGTGCTCCTTAGGCCCTTGCAACCCTGAAAGAGGATTTGCTGCTGAAGCAGCTACTATTTCAAACACCGTGGTGGTTTCCAGGGGACCCATTACTAAGGGAGTGGTCTAAAAGACACACACTAAGTATCCTATGATATGAAGAACAGTCCTGTTCTCAAACAGCAAAGTCAAAAACTTGCAGTGGCCATATAGCTTTCTGTAATGATGATTTCAGTTGAAGCTGCTGGCATGTTGAATTTTTCTAGGGAAATAGGTATCTTTACATTAGCAAGTCAGGTTATCTGCATAATTTCTCATAAACAAAACAAAATACTAAAATCTGTTGCTGCTTTTCAGTCAGACAAATACAAGCAAATAATTTCTTTTTTGCCCCTAATTTCATACAAATGTAGTAAACTTTTAAGTTACACTGAATTTCTAATACATTGTTTTGAATACATTGCAAGCTGGGCTTGGTTTTAAGCTAGATATATATTGACAAGCCATCTTTAAACACAAACTGAAAAGGAATATGGGGCTCCTAAAACCTTTTGGTCAAAGCTTTCAATTAAAACCCTTAAATAATTTTGGTTTATCTGATAACAATAATTACAGTAATATAGCATTTTAAGCTAGCTGTTAGATCCATTAATGACAGTGATGCTGGAATTTAAAAATAAAGATCAAGCATTAAGCAAAAGGAAAAAAAATGTATAATGGACTATGATGAACTGAAGTGCAAGAGATATTGTGAGTTAGTGTTTTTTAAACGACTTTCATAGCCAGCATCAAAGGGAAAAAACTTAGATACATCTCTCATTCAGTCATTCTACACTAAAGCTCAACTAACTTTATCTGTTAAAACTTATTTTTTCTGAAGGATAATCCTGACTCTTCCTAGTACAATCTGTATTTTGGTCCAAAATTACCTGTTTGAATTAAACAATGCATGAGCTGTTGACCTACCTTGCCCGCTGTCAGAATAAGAGTGTTGATTACAGCACAATAATAACTGGCTTAATTGTTAACCAGCTTTCACAAATGTAGCCTGTACACACAATTTTGATAGTGTTTAACTGTATGAAAAGTATGAAGGGTGTGGTTACTACCAGATCTTCAGGACGAAGAAAGATCCTCTTGTGGATTGCATAGATCTAATTGCTTTGGGTTTTGACTTAGGTGTGTTATGAAAAAAACTGTCTTCCAAAGTCATCTCACAATTTCTGGCAAACCAAAATTAAAAATAAATATGTTACAACTAACCCCCCAGAAAGTGTCTCAGTCTTTTAACCTCAATATTAACTTCACATTATTTTCATAAAATGAGTTTTACAACAAAGTTCATTCACATAAGGCTCTAATAAGTATAGTTCAACAGACAGATTTAAGTGAAAATGCAACCCAGTAATAAAAAAAAGTCAGTTTTGTCAAGTCCAGAAAAAAAATCCAGAAGCAGTTTCCTCAAAGGGCCCATCTTTAACTCCCCGGTGTTGGGATTTAACTGTAAATTGACCAGAAGGCCAATCTGTGATTCCACAGTCTTCAATACCACAGTCTGAATCAGGCTCAATTGCATCCAATCATGCCTCTACATAGCCAATATACCCGACAGACAACTTAAACCCAGACTGCACTTTTTGACAGTTCAACATCACGTGTGGTGGGAAAGACCATACCTTAAACCTTTGCCTTCAACATTAAGCAACCAACATTTCCTAACACATCTGAAATCAAGGCAGGTTTGTGCAGGATCAACACAACTATATTTATTGTGCGGCAACAGCACTTTTGATCTGATACTAGGAAACACAGGGAGCTGAAATTGCTGCATAAAAACACTGCCTTGGTGCTGATCTTACTAACTTGGCATAGAGTGGTTCTTCATAATTACATTTCTTTGTCTTACAGGAGCTAAATGTTTTACCATTTCTCCCCTTGCAGATATCCCCCTCTGCTCTGCAGGCAATAGCTGACTCTTCTTTCTGCTTGCCTATTTAGCATAATTGACTCACATCTAGAATAATCATTATCAGCTCATACTTAGTCTGAAGTCTGCTGCTTCAGGCCTGAAAAGAGGCCTGTGTGCCTGATTTTTTAATTTTTTTTTTCTGTTTTTCCAGCTAAATTAGTCTAATAAAATGGATTATCTCTCACCAAAAGCCTTCATTCATTTACAGCCTTAGCCCTGCACAGCTACAACCCAACAGTTACTTCCTTTGAAGTAACAACACAACCAGACCTGTGCTTTTACTGGAAAGTGCCTTGATGCAGAAGAAGGCTGGTGGATTTCTTTGATGCTTATCTTTGTATTGTGCCCTTGAGCATGCAACAGTGCCTGCACAGTATCGGTGCTGTACAATACTATTTTGATGGACTCTTTTCACTACTTCAGACACGTTCAAGGCAAGGGAACACTCACCAAAGAATGACTCTCAGGGACGATGGGCATATGCACTGGGCCTGGAGGTAAGCTAATCACAGGCCCTGTGTAATGTGGAAATAAAAGCTAGGATACAGTGAATGACTTATTCTAGAAGAATTTTGGACTCTGTAGGCTGGATATAGGCACAGAGAATACAAGATGAAGGAGATCCAGCCCCTTCTGGCAAAGACCAGGTGGAACACCCCAAAGTGTCGTGAATGGTGTTGTGAATCTCTTTTCAAACAGCTAGGTTCCACCCGTCTATCACCCCTGCAGTCCTCAACAGGCACAAGCCTGTTGTCACTGCTTCACTTCAGTGCAAGAGAGCACTCCCAGACCTTTCTGCTTAGCACAGTTGCCCAAGGGCAGCCAAGTTCATTTCTCACTCCTAGTCAGCTGCATGCTTATTGTTATAAAACAACTTTCAAGCAGAAGTCTGTATGAGTTTTGTTTTGCCCTGTGATTTACACCAATATGAAACAGGAAAAAACTGCTGTCCTGTCACATCCTTCCATTTCACATGTTCATCCTAGCTGAAAGGTGGGACAGAAGTAAACTTGCTTTCCTTAATTTTAGCTTCTTGATAGAGTCCTCACAGTATCACAGAGTATTAGGGGTTGAAAGGGACCTTGGAGATCATTGAGTTCAACCTCCCTGCCAGGCAGGATCATAATCTAAGTATAATGTAAATATAATCTAACACAGGTCACAGAGGAACACATACAGGAGAGTCTTGAAAATCTCCAGAAGAGACTCCACAACCATCCTGGGAAGCCCATTCCAGTGCTCTGTGACCCTTACTGTAAAGTCTTATGCAATTCCAAGTGACAACATTTAACAGCCTCTCAGAAGAGTCTTGTTCTAGTAGTACTGAATGTTACTGAACTATGAATAATCTAAAATGAAAAATTAGTACTTCTGAATGTTTCTGCTTACACAACCTCACTGTAGCAAACCTTTCCACTCTTAACATGTGATGTATGTTTACTGAAAGTTAGTGTACCATCTTGCTTTTCAGACTGAAAACGCCAGGTCTCATTTTCATATTTCCCCACGAAAATTAATAAGGAGCTCCTACTTAATGCAGGCAAATGTAACACAGCACAAGAGCTTCCCAGAGCAAAGGCAGAGACCTCACCAGTGCTCTGATACGCAAAGACACTGGGATGAATAGCAACAAGCCATCCACACTTCCAAATATGGCAAAGTTACCTTCTTGGATGGGAATGGCCAGCACGGCTTGTGCTGGAGGTGGGTGTCAAGTCATTCACGTGCACTTGTGCTCATACCTTTCAGTGCTCTATCAGCTATGAGTGTGCCAAGTGACATTTAGAGAAACCAAGACAGAAGGGGCTTCTGGGGACACCGCATTAAACCTGACTACTCCTGCTGCCTGTCCAGGGCTGGCACTGTTTATGTCAGTCCCACTTTCTTGCAAATACCCTATTTCCACAAATGAAAGTGATGCAGTTTCACCAATTTCTCCCTCTACCTGCTTTTCTGGATGACCCTGAGAAGTCTTTCCCTTCACGTAAGGGAATAGGACTCCACAAACAGTAGCATACCCAGAAAGCTACAGACAAGGGTAACATTACCTCTTATTTGTTCAGGCATTTTGTTCCCAACTTTTACTGTACCAATGTGTGGTCTCAGAGGTTAAAAGCAAACAGGACAAATTGAATTAAATGCCATCAATATGAATGATGATTTTGTAAATTCCTTTTTTTTGCAAGAAGTTAAGCAATAGATGAGCTACTCAATTTAAACTTGTTTAACCTGCTTCTACTCACACAGCTCTCCTCTGGTAAGCACACTTATCTCTCTTTAATCTTCACATAAATTGATTTGTCCAAGGATGCAAAAATATATATAGATTGGATCCAAGGGCTGAACTAGAATAAATGTGTGCTTGTGGGGGGTTTGC